>JAOVVF010000026.1:14620673-14638434 GCA_028565595.1 Duopalatinus emarginatus
TACTCCAAGAATTTAACTAAGCGCTCTTGTAAGTCGCTCTGGATAAGGGCGTCTGCCAAATGCCGTAAATGTAAATGGCAACCTTCTGGTAACATGACCAATCCCTACCAACTTACAAAGGAAAGCTATGAATCTGTTTATGCAAAGTAAATGTTTATATGGTGTCCATTTGGAATGAGTCTCCAGTGTCAGTGTTTTTAACAGTTGTGACGTTTTCATAGCCAAAACATCTTCAGGACTGAGGACTTTGTATGGTTTCTCTTTTAACTACACTCTTTCAACTAAGATCCTTGAGATACTTCCTGAGAAGGTTCTTCAGTTTGAAATTGTGGAGGAACCTCTCAAGGTGCTTTATGGAACTGTCTCCGTTATATCCAAATAAAGATCCTCATTCTAATGGGTTTTTTTGAGGAACCAGATTTTATACTGAGGAATCCCAAAAGTTCTTTCAGGCACCTCTGTAAGCACTGAGGAACATGAGTTCTTGGAGGAGCCCCAAGGTTCTTGGAGTAACCTATAAGGTTGTTCTAGGAACTACTACTACTATATAGTGTCGGTTGTTTTGTGAACGTTTCACAAAATGTATCAATAAATGGATAGAGTACATTTCATTACATGATGGTTGTGTAAAAAAAAGAGCTTTCACAGCAACCTGTTATTGATTATTTTCATATAACAGCACAACCCCAAGTGTTTTATTCTTTACTTAACAAAGCCAACAATATAACTACAACAAGCTGAGTATGGTTAAAGGGATCGCTGTTGAGGTTGTTGTGTGCCCAAAGTTCGCTGGTCTAGGTCAGGGAGGGTGACCTGCCTGGTCCAGTTCCACAGAAGATCCACAGAAGCATGTGATGCTAACGTCTTGGTGCTACAGAGACCAGGAACACCTTCAGAGGTTTCATGGAGTTCATGCCTCAGTGAATCAGAGCTGTTTTGGGGGCTGTTTTAATCCGATGGCTGATTGATGTATGTATATGTATTATATAACCCACTAATAAACTGGGGTCTTGGCAATGATGCATCCTGAACTTTTGCCCATCCCAGGACCCCAACACTGGACACCAGATCCCCAGCAACTCTGACCAGGATAAAGCAGAATGAAATATATATTGTAGGATGGGTAGGTTTTTCAAAATCAGTTTCTACAGTGAGGTACATTAATAAAAAAAACAGTACAGAGAAGATATTATTTGAATGTGTGTGTGTGACCATTTACGTAATTTAAATGGTGAGAATATACTTGCCTATAAAACACACAAGGTGGAAAAAATCCCTAGGCGTCCCTACACCACTGTGCTTTAGTTATAAATGTTAATCACCACTAAACTGCCAGCCTCTACCATGATAAAGTTCACCGTTTGCTACCAAAATGTAAATTGTGTGTGTTAAAGTGAGGATATAAAAGGGAGTGCTATGTGCCTCAGCCTGATAAAGTCTATTATTAACATGCATCTGTGGTCCAACTGCACCACACTGTGTCCATACAAGCACACTGCACTCTGGGTTTGAATGTGTCTCAACACTCGTCCTGTAATATCCGTCTTTTTTTGGTGTAGCAGCAGTGACTGATCCCATATTTTTTTTAAGAACATACATTTTAGCCTTCATCAAAAGATTCTCCACATGAGACAGAGTTAATTTGGTGTCTCTAGACGTGTGGTGCTGCATTGTCCTAACTATCAATACCCATATGTACCAGTTTTTCAGTGTAGTTCTTCACCAAGTTTTTAAAACTGGGCCTGGGCAATCTGATGATATAATACAGATATCAATGGTACACTTTAATGAGATATCGTAGATGTCTCTTCAGCCTCAGGACTCCACAAGACTCACTGAGGTGCATGGGAGGGAAAAGGCAGCAGAAGAACATCTTGCTGCTGGATAACACAGAACATCCTCCCAGCCCTTTTCGACCAAAATAACCCTGGTTCTTGAACTGGTTTCATTCAGGCTTCTCAAATCCTTGGTGCTATTTAGAGAATCGGCCCTGTACACGTTTTATTGGAACCAAGGTTGAGTCAACAGAGGGTGGAGCACAACAGAAGTAAACAGTATCAGGGCAGTAGTAGTGGGTCAGCTGTGGGCTTGTGTTAATCTACAAATGGGTTAAATGAGATCAGATTCCTCTGTGTGCAAGCACAGTGGTCAATGAGTGGTTCACTAACTGATTTGGAACAGTCGGAATACTATTCTTCGGTTCCAGCTGGGGACGAATTTTTCAGGTTCAAGAGCCTATTCATTTTTGGTGTAATTGCACCTTGGACGACTTGGAGGTCTTGTGTAGTCCTTGCCTCAATGGGTCAGAGTTTTCAGTTTCAATGCTATGGCTGTTCGATGTGTATACACACAGATACACTATATGGGGAAGGTGGGGGAGGGGGGGGTGTATTGTGACACACCTCTGAATCATTAAATTTGGTTTAGTCCCATTGCCACAGGTGTATAAAATCAAGCACCTAGCAATGCAGTCTAGTCTGAATGGCCTGTTCTAAAGAGCTCTGTGGATTTGTGTGTGGTTCTGTAATAGGATGCCACAATTACAAATTGGTGAAGTTTTGTCCCTTCTAGATATTCCACCATCAAATGTGAGTGTGTTTATTGAAAAGTGGAAGCGTTTAGCAACCACAGCAACTTCATCATGAAGTGTCAGACCACATAAAGTTACAAATAAGGGGTCGCTGTGTGGTTCATTTCATCTGGCATTAACATTAGCACAAAAACCGTGCACTAAGAGCTTCGTGTCCAAGCGGCTACATTAGTAAGCCTTACATCACTGAGCATCAGATGAAGTGGCGCAAAGTATCTAGCAGTCGGAGTTCGGTGAATACCAAAGGAACGTTACCTGTCTAGCTGCATTGTCGACTGTAAAGTGGTGGAGGAGGTATAATGCTATGGAGTTGTTTTTCAGAGGTTGACCTAGGCCCCTTATCTTCAGTAAAGGGAAATTTTAATGCTTCATCATACCAAGACATTTTGGACATGTCTGTACCAGTGCATAATCAAGTTCCATAAGGGCACTGGTTGGGTGAGTTTGGTGTGGAAAACCTTGACTGAAAAACAAACCCCTCACCTCAACCCCCTCCAACACCTTGAACTAGAATGAAGATTGCAAACCAGGTCTTCTGGTCCATAATCAGTGTCTGACCTGACATGCTCTTCTGCATGAATGGCCAAATTCCCAGAATCACAATAAAATCTTGTAAAAAGCCTTTCCAGAAGAGTGGAAGGTGTTATAGCTGTAAAGAGGGAACCAACTCCATATTATTGCCTGTGGATTTGGAATGGAACGTCAAAGATCCTATAGGTATCTAACATACTTTTGTCCATACAGTGTTATGTGTATATACACTGATCATTATAATTAAAACCACTTGACTGCTGAAGTAAATGTTAGAATGGCACCTGCATAGGGACAACAATCGACCAGCCAGTTTTCAAAAATGTGTTACAGGCTGGAAAAAAATGGGCAAGATGCTCTATGTGTAACAGTGGCCTCTGTTAGCAGAATTACGCATCATCTCACGTGTCAATGGTTGAGGAACATGATATTCAAGGTGTTGACTTGGCCTCCAAATTCTGGTCACGCATCTGTGGATGATGTGTTCTACAAACAAATATGAACCATGAAAGACAAACCTTGTAGCTGATAGTATTTGGTGCTAATGTCTTGGTGCCAGGTATCACAGCAGACTTTCAGAGGTCTGGTGGAGTCCATGCTTCAATGGTCAGAATTAACACACACTATTAGGCAGGTTGTTTGAAAATTTGAATGATTTATATAATATAAATATGTTCTCCATCTTTCCTGGGACACTGGCCTGTGATACAGCATAAAAAGATGCAGATGTCTATGGAGGCACAATTTTAAACTTTACATTCCCTGATTGGTAGCTGTTGTAGGATGTGGGAAAAGGTTTTATTTGTTAATAGGACAAAATGTTTCATTATTTTTTTAAGAAAGCTTGTTGTATTTAAATGCTCACGGTATCTAGAGGACTGGGATCCCACAGGACCTGACAAAAGTTTCACGGGCGTTTTTATTTTCATGTACGTATGAACTCTGCCACACGTTCTATATACTGTTTACTCATCATTAGGATCTGACTGGTCAGAATTACCTAATTTCATAACAAAATCTAGCGGCGGGTTAAAAAAAAAAAAAACGTAAACAGGACTGACGTGCTGGAAAAACTACAACAGTCTAATATTTGGTTGGTCACCCACAAGGCATGTAGAAATATCCTGTAGGTAATGAGCTCCATACTTCCTGCAAAAAAGTCCGCAATTTGGTGTGGTGTGTGTGTGTGTGTGTGTGTGGTGGCACATTGAACTGTTGGAAGAGACCAAACCCATCCAAACGAATGCAGGACATGAACAGGTGTAACTTGTCAGAATTGACAGTGTTCACAAAGTCATGTTTGTGATGTACCAGGGGTCCCAGGGATGCCGGTTAAATAAACCCCATACCATTATGGAGCCACCACCAATGTTAAATCTAGCACTATTTTTGCCACCATTGTACAAAATTACATCAAAACGGAAAGGTCCGTTTTCCGTGACCTAAAGTGTATTTATGTTTTAGAAAAATACCCTTGCACATGGGGTTGTGGCCTGAAGCTTGCTTGTCAAAAAAAGAGACGCAACATTTCCGAGGTCAGTTGGCATACATGTATTCACACCCAAATAAAACCAAACTAAATATACACTTCAAAAGACCATAGTTTAAATATAAATATCGCAGGAACGGAATGTTGTGTCTGTGCAGCTACATGGTTCACAACAACCGGGTGGTATTCCTTACATTCAAGAAACAAAAACAGGTTAAAACGATGATACAAAATGAAAGAGAAAAGGGGAAAAAAAAGGAGTATAATGAGCTGAGGTGGCTATATACAGTAAATCGCTTTGTTGTTTTCATGCACTGGCTGACTTTCTTTTCTTTTTTCTTTTTTTTTTTTTGTACCCCCACCCCCTACAAAATCACCATTTCAAACCTGACAAATGAAAAAGATAAAACTTTAGCCGTCACATTTTCCCAAGAAAAAAAAAAAAAAAAAAGGGGAATCTGTGACTTAAAGCAGCACAACAAATAAACGCTAGTAGGAAAGCGGCTCTGTAGAACTGAGGTCAGGCTAATCTGGGATTTTTATCAGCATGTACTCGGTATCGATAGCGGCCATGTCAGCAAATCTGTGTGAAATAACGGGACGGACAAATATAACAAACGTCAGATTGAGACGTTCAAAACCTGTATTTGATGTAAAAACATTAAAACAAACAAAAGTGAAAATTAAAGGTGCGGTCAGCGATCGGTCAAGTCCGAATACACACTCATCATCATCATCATCATCATCATGTCTGAGTATATGAGAAAGATGTGGACTGAATTCAGCACTAGGAATCAGAGTCAGGTTCTCACAACTACTAAAGCCTTCAGTGTCCCATCTAATGCCATGGGTCGAAACTGAGACCATCAAATCGCTGACTACACCTTTAACTTGTATTTTTTTTTTTTAACACATTACTGGTCACTGGAATAATCGCACTGAATAAACTTGAGTACTAGTTATACAAGTCTTGGATGGACATTCCTTCCTTTGGCTAATCATTACATGGGAAATAGAAACTCGAGCAGCACGCTCGACACAAATTCTCTTTCATTTAGCTTCCCAATCAACTTCTTACAGCACGACGAATCGTTGGCTCTAATATGATATACGAAATAAAGAGTTAAACCACTTTTCTATCTTCAAATTAAGGCAGATAAAAGATAAACGTTGTGATTAGGGTTAAACAGAATTTGAAACCGAGCTCTGGATCCACAACCAATGAAAGAAACTCGTATCTGACTGACTCGACTCCAGCGCAGTTTCTATGTCCACATGACCTCCCACTATGGGCACGTTTATAAAAGTCTTCTTTATGAAAGAAAAATTAATCCAACACAGTCTGTACATCGTTAACAAACACGTCTCAAAACACTCTTTTGGGAATCTGCTGTTGCACATGAAAGTGTGTCCTAGAGATGATACAGTTTGGCTCTTTTTTTTTAATGATATTCTTTTCTTTCTCTTCTTTTTTTTTTGTATTTTTAATCTTTAAATCTCTGGATTTCTGGATCGCCCACACAGTCCCAGAAATTATCCTGCCGGGATTTCAGGACATCCCGCGCTGCCCTTGTGACCCGCGTGATCACCTGGAGTCAGAGTCACTAGTGTCTGAGGAAGAGGAGTCAGAGGAAGATGAAGAGGAGTCGGAGCTGGAGCTGCTGGCGCTGAGGCGGGCAGGCATGGAATGCGGCTCTGTGCTCACGCTGGCCTTTTCCGCTGTGGAGGAAAAACAGGGTCAGTTTATCAGCCATAACATTAACACTACCTGCCCCAAACACCCTTGACCCATTAAAGGTGTTCTGTGGTACATATAGGACCAGGACATTAGCAACACATCCGTTTGTGAATCTTTTATAGGATCGGAACAGAGAATCTAGGATTTGCCCCACACACACATCAGTAAGACTTGAGCACGCACGATCCCACCACTTCTGGTGACTACTAACCACTGTAGGTGTGAAAGGGTTCAGTTCTCACCTTTGGGTTTCTGGGGCTTTTTAACAGAGTTGAGTTGGCCGCTAACATCCTGAAGCCTTCTCTCTAGCTCCCGTCTCTTCTCCAAAGCCAGCTCCTCACGAGACTTCCCACCTGCCGGCTTCATCACTACACACACACACACACACACACACACACACACACACACACACACACACACACACACACACACAGTCAAAGGCATGTCTATTGGATCCTCACTTTAACCTCCACTTATAGCCCATATCTCCTCTCACCTCTCACAGTAAAACTTTAATTTGCACTACTGTATATACATAACCGTTCTCATATTAAATGGACATTTCTTATTGAAATCTCACCATAAGGTTTCCGCGGCTTTTTGCGCAAGCAGCTGGTGACGTAGCTCTCGAGTTCACGCAGCGTAGACGGTTTAAGTGTCTCAAAGTCGATCTCGATCTCTTCAGGGTTGGTGTCGCGCAGCGAGGGCTCACGGGACTGGATGATGTGCACGACGCGGCCCAGCTTGTCTCCCGGCAGCTTGTTGATGTCGAGGCTGAGCTGCCGCTTGGCGTCGTAGCTCATGGGCAGACCGTCCTCTTCCTCCTCAGAGTCGTACTGCGGCGTCGGCGGGGCAGGAGCAGAAAAGCGTGCGGCGGCCGCCAATGACTTCTTAGTCGTCCTGAAAAAGACAAGTATATAACAATTGAGTTAAAAATATACAAATATAAGGTGGAAATATTACATCAAGAAACATCAATCTTGATTATTCAAAATAATACAATTCTAAATATTTAAAATAATAAAAGTATATGTATTTTAAATAAAATGTAAATATAAAAATGTACAGCAGTTACTTAAAAATAGGGAAAATATTTAAAAATGTGATGCTCTTATAAAAGTTTTATATAATAAAATCAATTTGTATAAAAAAAATTACAAAAAAGATTTAGAAAGTAAATAATATCTAACAATAGTTACTTAAAATACTAATTAACCCAAAATATATCACAAATATTTGTTAAAACTAAAAAATATATATATAATATTAAACTAAAAATTAACAAAACCTTAGACATCTACATTTGGACTGTAAGTGTGCAGACCAAGAAGTCAGAGAAAATACAGGGATTAAAATACTGTGGTGTTTATTAGCATTACACGGTATTCAGCTTAGCAAAGAACCAGAGCAACGTCACACTGCCTTACTTGTTACTTTTGCTGTTCTTCTTAGCAGGAGCCTTCTTGCTCTGAGTGGGCATGGTTGCCATCTTGCTAGATTTGCTCTTGGTCACTTTGGTTACTTTCTCTCTCTCCCTCTCGTTGCTCCGGCCAGCTTTGCGCTTTTCTGGCTTCTTCTTCTTCTTCTTGTCCTTCTTCTTCTCTCGCTTCTTCTTGGGTTTGATGATGGGTCCGGATGAGAGAGCGGCTAACTGCTCGTGCACCGCCCGCAGCTGTAAAGAAGGGGCAGAGAAAGTGGGTTGGTGTGACATGGGTAATTAGTCATGTATAGGAGAGCAGAGAAGCGTGTGCTTGTGTGTGTGTGTGTGTGTGTGTGTGTGTGTGTGTGTGTGTGTGTGTGTGTGTGTACCTGAGTGCACACTTGGTCCTGTAGCTGGGCCAGGCGCTGTGCTCTCTCCTCCTCACTGTCCGAGCTCGGGCTGCTGTCGCTGCTCGGCTCGCTGTCGCTGCTCGGCTCGCTTTCTGACGAAGACGAGGGAGATGACGAGGATGAAGAAGATGAAGAGGACGACGAGGAAGAGGAGGAGTGCTGCAATCCCATAATGCCAACGTTACGGCCCAGGGAGGTCGGCGCCAAGCCTTCTTCCTCCTCCTCTTCCTCCAGGACCTCGTCGGGCATCTTTGCGAAACGGAACTCGAAAACGTCCTGGGGGGAAAATAATAAGTAAAATATCTGGCAGAAACATGTTACTAATGACCACACTGTTTAATCATACGCTGACCAAATAGAGCTGTGTAATAACAGTGTTATAACCACTGTGATAACAGTTTACGGCAAAAAAGGGAGACTGTGTCGACTTGAAACGGTGAGAATGGTATGCGTGTGTGAGAATGCGTACCTGCAGTCGGCGTGCCATGGCCACCACGTCGTGCTCAGGAGGATTGTACTTATAGCAGTTGGAGAACATAAGCCTGATGTCAGCGCTAAACTCCTGAGCGTCCCTGTACTCCCGCTCGTCCATCTTCCTCTAAAGATGGAGACAAAGTTCAGACGTCACACCATCATGAAAACATGCGTTAAATACCATTACATCGTTTTGGTTCAGGGGACTGACCTTGATGGTGCTGAGGTCCATGGGGTGTTTGATGATGAGGTGATAGTCGTGGAGGCCGAGCAGTGAAGCGTCGACTGGTTTGTAGAAGGGCCAGGCGTAGGTGTGGTGCTTTTTACTCAGCAGCTCTTTCAGGATGGAGCTACAGTACCGCAGCTGGCCGCTCAGCTTGGTGCGGTGTCGCGGCGCGCTTTTCGGCCTCGCCAGCTCGGGCAGGTCTTTGCGCGGAGGTTTGATGGGACGCCGCGGCACCGACCGGCCCATGACGGGCTGCAGGTGCACGGGTTCGTTCACGCCCATGCCGCACGTCAAGGTGGGGACGGGAGAGAGCGAGAGAGCACCACGGCCCTTACCCATACCCATAGCACGGCCGGCAGGAGGGACGGGGAAACCGGTGGTGCTCGGAGTCGTGGTGTCCGCTTTGCGCTTCACGCCTTTCTTCTGCAAGTGGAGAAACGAGGTTTAGTCTCAGAACGGCTCTTTTTATACTGCACAGAAACTGGATTTCACTTCCATTTTTCTTTAACCATTCTTAATGAATTGCAGTACGGACTGAATTCATGGGGTGACTCGTGCCGTATGACTAACCTGAAAAAACAGTGAATTCATTTAAGCATGACTTGCTTTTCCTAATAAAACCTCAAACACCCAATAGACTTAATATAGTTTCTGAATCGATCCATCAGTGACACACAGAACCGGCGACTGAATCTGCCTGGTACATAACATGAACTGAAAATAAAAGAAGTGCACCACATACACTTCCCTATTTAAAGCATCAGGCCCTGTTTTCCTCTAAACATGCAGCTACCATGACACAACATCTGCCTAAATAATGTACAGACAATAGAAGATTTGATTAGAGTGCTTGAAAAAGCACTCGTTAATTTTTTTTTCTTTCTTAAGCATATTTATGCAATGAATACAGCCTGAACCGCTGATCGTACAGACTTTGTTCAAACTCGTTTTGCAGACAATCATGACAAGACCTGTGTTATGTATTTTCGTGTTGGTAAGATTTACGCTTTTAAAATAAAATTAAAGGCTCGGACCTGAGGCCACCAGGCCACTTCAAGCCAAATTACGGACAGATTGCACTCATTCTTCTCTTATCATTCTCTTTTCACTCCATTCATCTCTATAGGGGGCAGCTAGTTTGGGTGATGTCATCTCCACTCTAGCTCACAGTGATTTATCCGTTTAATTTAGTTTTTCTCTGTTCAATCTTTTGTAAAATCTTTATACTTCCACCTAGAAACACCATTCATATTTAAATGGTAGACATACTTGTCATTTCTGAAGTCTGATTTTTTTATGAGTTATGAGGATTTGTTTGGTATCAGGCAGTAGAAAAGTCTCCATAGAGTTCAATGTTAATTTCATGGCTATGAGAATTAACGTTCCTAAATTTCATGTTAATGTTCAACCTGTCATAACTCAGACATTTTCTGCTCAATTTATATCACAATGATCAGCAAAGGGTCCTCTCTCATGCGGCCTCTTTGATAGGTTAATGATTTTCCGAGTTATAAGTGCGAGTGTCAGTTGAGACTTGAGACTAATTGACACACACAAACACAAATAACAGTAGCATTTATGACTGTGTAAAAAGACCATAATTATATAGACAGGAGTTCTTTCCTCTGTCTCAACTAACCTGTGCCCCTCTCTCCAACACACAAAAACAAGGACACAGAAATACAAACGCACATACTCCACAGTATTAGCCCTAATCTTGGACACCCCCCCCCCAACAATCATAGCATTATCTTGCTTCAGTATGTGTGTATGTCAGTACCTTAGCGGTGGGCTGTGTCGGGGGCAGCGTCATGAGAGAAGGAGGGGGAGGAGGGGGAGGCGGCGGTGGTCCGGGTTTACTGAGCATCATATGAGGCGAGCCGGAAAACCTGGAGTCCGGGGTGTCGGGAGAAGAGGGCGAGTAGGCGGATTGGGACACAGCTGGGACCTGCTGAGCTGCAAGGAGACCACCTCCTGAGAGAGAGAGAGAGAGAGAGAGTGAGAGAGTGAGAGAGTGAGAGAGATCATAATTAACACTAATTTAAGTGTGAAAGCTCCCAGTGGTTAAGTGTATTTCTCCACCAGAACCAGTGTGACGTGGACAGCCAACATAATAATAATAATAATAATAATAATATACCCTGATAAACTAGGGGTAGCTGTGGGCTTGTTAAAGAACCAGCCATGTGATCAAAAGGTTTTTCAGACAAGATGTGACTGAAGTGCCCTTGAGCAAGAGACCTAACCCCCAACTGCTCCCTGGGTATGGGGCTGCCCAGTGCTCTGGGCACGCATGTTCACCTCCCAATAGTGTGTCTTCACTAGTGTGTGTTGCACTGTATGTAATGTTAAATGATATGTTAAAAGCACAGTGGTCAATGATGTTAATAATACCATGACAACGTATAGGACATCACCTCCGTAGCATGGCATCTTTGTCTGATGGCCTTGTTCAGTGCTAAATGCACCGGTCTCTCTCGCTTCATCTAGTTATCATTTACCACGCGAGATTCATAAAGTATCCAAGTCTGATTCGACCCAAATATCCAAGACTCTTCAAACCGACTGACTTACAAATGAAACCCAGAATTCCACACAATCAAAGCAATCCAATTTCTATTCTAATCAGATTGCATAAAAAGGTGAGAACTGGATTATACAGTCTGCTGAACGGTTAATATGATACAGACTCCTCATATAGGCGTTTATTTTGCAGTTCGTCAGGAGAAAGTAGCGGTGGGTGATTATGGTCAGGCGTTTTTACAATGCATGATAAAATTTATGCTATTCAGGTGTGATTTGTTTTTATTTTTAAAAAAGTTTAGTGAACGCTGCACTTTCAGTTAAATTGCAGCTCCCCAAACCCCACTCACATGTAGCGCACCCAGAAGACGTTGCAAAAAAATAAAAAATAAATAAAAAGAAACCCCACAGTGGGTTATGTACAGGTATTGATGCTGCACACACACACTGTATCCAGCTTGACCTCAGTGAGATGTCAGCGCTTATAATGACGCACTATTGATCTCGTGGTATTGAAGGTTTAAAGAGGAGGGAGACGTGGACATCCATATTCTGATCTCGTTAGCAACAAGCTACTTTAAAGAGACGTTTTCTTTGGTAGTTTTAACTGGTAGGATGTAGAGAATGACAAGTTATGACCTCTGAATGCAGCAGAGTCGTAAGGAGCAATACGTTTTTCCCTGTCTAAGTGAAAAATATATCCAGAGATTTAATATTTCACCATTTTCAGTTTGCATTTTAGATATCTTTGCTTTCAGTAATTCAGAATGCACAAAAACGGCTGGACGGCTGACTCCTATAAGTAAATCGTTTTCTTGTATGCATTCGTTTTTATACAGCACCTTCTGAACAGACGTTCTCTTCAGGAGCATAAATACAGCTATTGACAAACACTCACTCACTTCTCTCTCTCTCGCTCGCTCAAGCCCTCACCTCTTCCCCGTCGGGATTTCCCCATCTTGATCGCTCTGCCCCTGGGTGCAGGAGGGGGCAGCTCGATCTCTTCCTGCGGCATCTGAGCCACCTTCTGCAGAAAGACCTTCTCCAGAGACTGGGCCATCAACACAATGTCATCGGTGGGCTAAGTCACAAATCACACCATTACTTCCTCTTATACATTTTTAAAACAATTCAGTTCTGCTTGGTTCATGTTTGGAGAGCAGGAAGCCACATGGAAATACAAAGTCCCTGAATAATTAACAAGTGCTGCACTGGGGGGAAAACAATGCGTAACCGTTGGAGACAGGCTCCATAGCAACAACCTAGGGGGGTTCCCTCACGTGTGTGCACGTCTGCGTGCATTCTCTCACCTTGTTGTAGATGTAGCAATTGGTGAACATGGTGTTGAAGTCCTGGATGCACTCGCTGGCGCTGCGGTAGTAGTTGTTCTCCAGACGTTTCTTGATGGTGCCCATGTCCATGGGCTGCTTGATGATCTTGTGGTAGTCCTGAGACAGGAAACGGAAACGTTTTAGAAAAGTTTCAGGCTCGTAATCTTCCGTTATGCCACAATATAATCAAGACGTAACAAACGCCAGGAACATTGCCAAACTATTAATTAATGAACTCATCTGAAATGAATTTTGTTTCTTTCCCTTAAAGCCATGTGCCGTTGTATTCCAGCCGGGTCCAACCATAAAAGTGTGAATTTTTTTTGGCATTTAGACCAATTCCTCCCTTATATGACTTTTTTTTTTCGTTATGTTTGGGTTGTATTTTGTTCCAGATCCATTCTCAAAGGAGAGCTCTTCAATCTTTTCCAGCCTCCTCAGCTGGTGTAGCTGCAGGCTTTCATCCCAACCAAAGCAGCAGCCTCACCCGAGTCCACTCTTTTTTTTTTTATCTGTCCATCTCAGTTTCTGATCAACTGTCATGTGCATGTCGTACCTTTGGTTGGAACAAAAGCCTGCGGCCACACTGGCCCTTTGTGGGTCATTTTTTACTGATTTGGATCCTGGCACACTAAAATAAAATGTGTCTGGTAGCTGTCGTGTATTTAATCCGGTGCTTTGTATGTTCTTGCAAAAATTCACATTTTGTCCTTTCGCTCGTGGGCAATGAAACTGGAGGCCATTTTTCTATGAGGGAAAAACACTAACCAGGACCTTTTGGGTGGAGCAACATAATGTAGCCGCTCCACTGAGACAACAGCCCAGCCCACTTGTTTTCTACTGGCTCTTAAACTCACAGGTCTCAAAAGCGAATGTGTCTTTGACGTCTTGCACCTTCACACGACCTTTAGTTCCTACGGGTTGCACTTGTTTTCCCTACAGACATTTTTCAGGCTCCCCCTGTGACCGTAAGAAGCAGACACTCACGGGCAGGTTGAGGCGGACGGCATCCACGGGCTCGTGAAAAGGCCAGGCAAAGTGGTGACGCCACAGCGCCTTCGTCATCACCTTCTGGAGGTACTGCAGCTGGTTGGTGACGCGGCCCTGCCGGCTCGGGTCCTTCACCGTGAGGTGCTGCGAGGGCGGCGGCCCCGCTACAGGTGTGGGTGCGAGAGGCAGCCCGGGACCCTCGAACCCTTCGTAGAGCAGTGAGGGTTTGCGAATGCGTTTGCCCGGGTTGGCTGCGCTCGACTCCATGGCACCCGTCATGACAGACCTGCTGTGGAGAAATCACAGGTTTGGGTTTGTATGTTTCTGATGCATTGAAATTAACATATGTGTACAGGAGCAGGAGCTCAAACAGGAAAACGGTATGTAGTGGCGTTACTGTGGGATTGTACGCTAAATCAGGGTCTTATTTTTTTAAACACCAACCACAACGGAAATGTCAGAGGTAATACTGTCAAGAATAGTGCCCGAGTGTGTAATTTGAGACACAGCCCTAGTTTGTTCTCTCACTCTTAGAGCTCTTTCACACCTATTAGTCCGGCTGAGGAACCTGATCCTGTGGATAAATTTCGTTATTTGGTTTGGGTAGTTTTCTTGCCGTGCGTGATTAAAAGGAAATGGTGGCTAAGGAACATGTAGGGGTGAGAACTTGATCGTAAAAGAAACCTGATCATAAAAAGTAAACAAAGTGCGGCAGTCATTGATGACTTAACAAACAGTCTGAAACGTTTCGTGATTCGTATTCAAGGTTTTATCGAGAACATGTGGCATTTAAACAGTACTACAGCTCTGCCCTTTGGCTCAGTCTAGCTCACATCCACAATAACAAGGTCACCCAGAATCCAACACACGCAGAATACTTGGTCCAGTGAAATTTTACAGCGCTAGAGCTTCCTAATACGCACAGCTGTCACCTTGCACACACACCAATATAAGTGACTCAGATATACAATCACCCATAACATTAATCAGTCTAAAAAATTGCCAAGGCCTGGACTCCACAAGACATCTGAAGGTGTTCTGTGGCACCAACAGGTTAGCATCAAATCCTTCTGTGGAAGCCTTTTTCCCCTATGCACATCAGGGAGGCTCGGATGGTTCACTGGTTGTCTGTCCATGGACCACATTTGGTAGCTAATAACCACTGTATAACAGGAACACTCAACTTGACCTACTACTGGAGACGATCTGACCCAACCATCACAATTTGTAAAAGTAATTCAGATTCTTACGTTTGCCAGTTTTTCCTTCATCCAGCACGTCAACTTTGAGAACTGACTTCTCGCCCTCTGATATATCCCAACTCTAGGTAATCAAAGTTATTGACTTCACCAAGCAGTGGTTTTAACATGGTTTTAACGTTATTCGATGTAACCGAAGCGTAAAAATAAACTTCTACAGTGTGTCAGATTGAATTAGCCACCCCCCCCCCCCTCAAGTGTCTGGATGCGTCTTATAGCTTGAAGAAGGGAAGCTGGCCGACAACACAGATTTTGCATGCGAACATAGGATACAAATTTTGTCAAAGCAAGCCGTCGTGACATTTATGTTTTGCATATTTTGGCAACATGCATGTAAAGAGAGTCAGCTGTCAGGAGTGTCGTTCTGAACCTGACAAGTGAACAGTGGTGGGTTTTACGGTGTGGTAGATATGATGTGTTACAGCGGTGATATTACAGGTACTGACTGCTTCAGAGGTAAAGAAAACTCAGGGATACAGAGACGAATATCCTGAATTTTACCACAAGAACGCAATAAGAGAGTCAAAACGACATAGCAGACTTTAATGACAAGCACTTTGTAATAACTAGTGGCTTCGTATCGTTTCCCCTGTTCTAAGTGACAATGGTCCCGCCTACTTGTTTTCTACTGGCTCAGAAAAGAGAGAGAAAATAGAGAATTAACCACCGTAAGAAACTTGTTTTTTCACGTCCCACAAGCTGTCCCCTTTCAGTGAAGGACAGCCATGGCTTGAGGCTAGAGAACATGCCTTGTGACCGGGAAGGTTGCCGGTTCGAGAAATCACAGATACTGTAGGCGAGGCGTACATATTGGCACCCTTTACAGCCGGTCATCATATCGGGTTGAAACGTGCAGTCACAGGCCAACGCTTAGATCTCCACTATCTTTGGTCATAAATCAAATGTTTTGGCACCTCTGGATTAGGGCAGTGCTTGGTCATTTTTGTCTTTGACTAAAATAGAAAGTAAATCCATTTCTCTTGCGTTACTCCTTCAGACAGCACATGACTGAAGCGCCCTTGAGCAAGGCACCTAAACCCCAACTGCTCCCTGTGTGTAGTTTTGACACCTCTGATTTAAAGGGTACTTAGGGACCTTAAAGGGGGTCTTTATCCCATCTTTGACTAAAATAGAATGCAAGTCCATTTCTGCTGAGTGACTCCTCTGTAAACATGCCAGACATCTGTAAACATGTCTGTAAACAAATCACACCAGTGGGCACGTGACATTTTTCTTACCAGGTAAACACTTAAGATATTCTCCCTTCACTTCACAAAGCCACGTGGTTTAGGCTTTTCAACACACAACAGAAACCTAGCTAGCTAGCTAACATGCTAACTCATCAACACAAGAACCCACTAATACAGACTCAGCTGAGATATCTGTGTAAATAGCCAGCTTGGTCATAACAGCTGTGTCAGTACTGCACGATCAGGCGCCGGCCGCGTCCCGAATGGCTTCCTGGCACGCGCAGTGCACTAGGTAGGACGCAACTGAGAATACTCCGCGCCCTCAGCAGGGCACGTATCGAGGGAATGAGCAGTGGAATGGGACTAAACCAATAACGCGGCTAAAAGCAAACAACACGCGGAAAACGACTGGAAATGAACGTGGTTCCTATTTTAACCAGTTAGTAAATATGTTAAAAATATTATTTCTCTTTAGATTTTGTGTTGGAAGAAAAAAATACATTTGTTTACACATCATTAATAAATCACCATGGTTACCTGAGTAATATACCCAACCCGATGCTAAATAATAGCTCCATACTGTTTAGGGAGACTTTTAATAGGTATAGGAAGGTTTTAATAGATACTGTATGTGTTATTAACAGCCCTATGTAGTGCACAGTGATCACATGGAGCCATTTGGGACTAAGCCCTTCTCTACACAAGCCCCGAGCCGCTTCGTCCTTTTGTGCTCGCTTATAAATGACTACAGCTAACGGCTGAGGGAAAAACTTGCCATATTTACCTGTCAATAGACGGGTTGACCGTCGCCTCCATCAGGATGAAGCGGGATTTTGTCTTTTATTTAAGCGGTTTCGGTTATTTTTTTTTTCCTCAACGCGAGCTCAGTTTTTATTGTCATTCACCGCTAGAGTCCAAGAAGCAAATGGCGCCTTTCGGTTTCCGCCCTCGAAGGTTTTAAATAGTAGCCGAGTTCGAGCCAATCACATCACAGTCCCGCCCACCAGCGTCAGATTCCATTGGCTGACCCGACTGCCAATCACAGAATGACCACGCCTGCTTACACAATGGCGGAAGTTCGTCAGCAGCGGTTAGGTTACTTAACTCAGGATCGCCCCCTAGAGTTTACACAGTAAACACACACATACACACGTTAGCACACGGGTCCTGTTCGGCGCGTGTATTTTGAGGGAAATATTTAAACGGTGTCGTGCGAACACAACGTTCTAATACGGTTAATGAGAAAAACGAGCTGAGACGTGTGACACAAAGGTCGTTATTGAGCGCTGTTGTGTTTTTAAACTAGTGAATAACGCTGTGGAAACGTTTCCCTAACGGTAGTTCGAGTCTAATAATAATAATAATAATAGGATAACCGGCACAGAGCCGGCCCGAGGCATACTCGAAATACGCGGCCGCTTAGGGCCCCTACGCCACCAGGGGGCCCCCAAAGAGCACCAAGATATCATGATACAAATATATATATTTTAAAAATAACATTAAACAATAAGAAGAAATGGTATTACACAGGTAAAAGTGAATATTATATTTATTTATTTTTATAGTTGGCACACCTATATATATAGGTTA
>JAOVVF010000026.1:14651231-14675172 GCA_028565595.1 Duopalatinus emarginatus
AACATACTTTTGTTAGTTAGCTAGGTTACATACTAACTCAGATAACCTACCTCAACATATTTAGCTTACATACTAACTCAGGTACCTCAAATTTACCTCAACAAACATAAGCAACTAGTTAACAAACATAAGCAACTAGTTAACAAACATAAGCAACTAGTTTACTATCCACATATGTTTTTAAATTAAAACCTGAACAGTGAACTGAACATGTTTGTTAATCTGTATATAACTTACTCTGATATTTCTGTAAGTTGTTTATTGTTATATAATTATTGCACAGTGAAAACACACACGTGCTTTCACTTTCACTGTTCATTATTACTTATTATTTTATACCAGACTTCCAACACGGTCTATAATAAATACAGATAACTATAATCAGCAGTTAAACCGTCTTATATTTTTATAATGTTATAATTAAATGAAGAACAAGGTTTAAAATCATACTTACACTGTGAGACTCACTATACAGTTATTAATAATGTTTAAAAATGTCCTTGTTACTACTTCCTGTACTTCCTTCAGTAGAGAATAAAAATTAGAAAATAATAAATATAGATGTTAAATAGTTTTAGAAGAGATTTTGAGTGCAGAAATGTCACAGTGTCTCATCCACAGACACCGAACAACAACTGAACCACGACAGAATAACGATTAATAGAAAAATTCCTGGGTCGAATCCTAAACGGCCATCACCTCCCTAGATAACGTCACTACACACGATCTAAAATGAAGGCTTCCGCGCTCGCGCTAGTGCACTACAGCTTCTGTGGAGGAGCTATTCAAGACCGAGCCGTACCAACATGAAACCGAAAGTACCTGAAATGGGGAAAACCCAGTCTTCATATAAGGTTAAAAGACACGAAACAGGACTTACACAAAGCCTTAGGTGAACCTTATATACTTCGAAATGGTCGATTCCAATGCAAAAAGCATTAAAAAAGACTCTTAAAAATGGCATGTAAATAGGTTGCTCCTGGAAACAACGTGCCTAGACTAATCAGATGAGGAGGATCGAGGTGTCGCCATCTAGTGGTGCTTTCCTTGACCTAGAATCCCAACGACAGTCAGTTGCCAGATCGAGAATTATCCTGCACAAACTGGAAGATTTAAAATGGAGTTGAAGTGCCAGAAAAACGGGTACAATTGAAATAATCTGCAAAATACATAGTCTGGTGGTGGTTCCGTAATGCTGTGGGGTTTGATTAAGGGACCCCTGGTACATCTACGAACGTCTCTGATAGATGGGTGAACGCTACGTGCGTTCTGACCTGTTACACCCGTTCATGTCCGGCATAACAGGTTTGACCTCTTCCAACAGGACAATGCACCATGACACACGTCTAAATTAGGAACACTCACCTGAGTTTGGGGTTTTGCCAACACTTCAGGATACAACAGAATTGACTTCCAGTTCTACAGGAAGTATGGTGTTCATTGCCTACAGGATATTTCCACAATGTCGTAGACTCCATGCCCCATAGGAGATCTACCAAGAATTAGACTGGTGTACCAGTTTTTCTGGCACTCCAGTGTATTAAGTATTTAAAATACCACACCGTGGGGCCAAATGGTTGTGGAAACAAACCCATATGTGGTTCTTCTACAAACCTGAAAAAATACCAAATTCTGTTAAATGAAGACAAAGGTGCAGAAAGATGTGGTTTGCACATGGTCGGCCACATATAGCCCAAAGTCTGCATGCTATCACCATTGTTACATGTAGGTGGTACAATTGGGTCAGTTTTGGCACATAATATATTTGTCATTGCCAACTGACCTATAAGTGCCTTATCTGGGCCATATTTGGCCCATCTGCTATCTAGGTAAGGTTTGAGGTCATGGCTCAGGGTCCACATCCAGCCCACCATGTGAAACATTTTATTACAACTACTACTGTTGCCCAACATTTTTATTTCTCATTGAACTTTGCTACCTGACTCCAAATGACGTCATCGCCATCATTTCACTGCGGCATGTTGGCCGGATGAAGTATTACGTTTGGACTACAAATGGACCATGACTCATTTGCTATCTGGGTACTGTACACCTTTGGGACAAACTGGAACTGGAAGGTCCTCGCCCCAACATCGGTGCCTGACCTCACTAATGCTTTCGCATCCGAATGACCACAAATCCTTACAAAGCCTAAATCTTGTGAAAAGCCTTTTCAGAAGAGTGGAGCTTATTGTAACAGGAACCCAGGGCCTTAAGCTGGAAAGCAATATAATATCACCAACATAACCTATATAGTGTGTATAGTGTAGCCTACTAATATAAACATTTAGCTAGCAGTTAACGCACACAAGATGTTTGCTTATGGGAAAATCCATTCCTGCGTCACTTAGTTCAGCTTAAATGTTACAAAGGTTTTGGTCCTAAACCAGAGATTTTCATCAGTAATCTACAGTGAAACCCATGTTTTTTAGAAAACAATTATATTTTGCGAAAATATGAGATGTTTGTAAATTTTACAATATGTTTCTAATCTTGCTTTGGCTCCCTACAGAGGTCATGGTTGTGTAGGGTGGCAGTATAAAGCCAGTATAACAAAAGCAGTGGTAATAACCAGCCAGACTGCTTTACTTGTGTCTCGTCAATTATTGGATAGTTATGCACCGTTGCAAAACAGATATAGGCCTATACAATTCATAGTGTAATCAAATGCACAGTTCCGAAGACAAGGTCAAGGTAAACAAATGTGAGGTAGTCTACAGACAAATTTCCAAAAGGTAAGGTAGAAACAAGGTAAGTTACTTTATTAGGGAACTTGTTGTACAGTTAGCATGGCTTTCTAATTCTCTGCATAGAAACGATAGAAACTAAAAACTGAAACATGGCTTAATCAAAGACATGAAAAACCAATTCAACTTTGCTAAACACAAAGGCCACAGCCAGGTGATTAGGAACTGCTACAGTAGTGGGTGCGTCCATCTTGCTTGGGTTTTGGAGAAACATGTTCTGCCATTGTAGCCATGGGCAGGGCTGAAGCACTTACAAAAAGACAAAAAATCAAACATGCTGTAGTGTGGGAAAGTACATCCAGCTCCATATGTATTACAGAAGAATACGGAACATGAAGTTGCCCAACACGGGGACGTGAAAATGTCGTAAGCTGAAGCTGGACAGTAGCAGAGGACGTTATAACGTTAACAGATAAGGGGTTTCTAGCATGGGAACAAACCCATGGCATACTCACCTCCTCCGACTGAGATATACAGAGGTGTTAATTTTATACAAATACAATCTGCACTGTAAAATGTAATGTTGTATGGGCTCAAAACAGACTTTATAATAAAAGACATTTAACACAACCTAGCCACAATACACCCACATACACACTCACACTCCTATTCTTTTTCACACAGTGGCAGGAAACAGTCCAGATATCCGCAGAAAAAGAATGAGAGAGAAATTCAGGGAGGCGTAGCCACAACCGTTCACACGGCACGGGGTATTTTTGCATTAGAGGGGAGAACCGAGGATTCAAAAGTTTACACAGACTTGCCATTGGAGGAACTTGCCATTGAAAGAAGAGTTATGCACCAAGAGAATCGCTTGTGATTTTTATGTAGAGAACGTGTGTGCAAAATAGTCAGGAAGGAAGAAGAGAAGAACGTGCGGGAGTGAGCGTTTACTATGGTCGTGGTGGAGGGTCTGATCTTCATGTTATGGCCCCTCAGCAGTTTATGTCATGGTGAGTCCAGAACAACTTGATGGACAGATGGATGGATAGAAGAAGTGATAGATATATGGATAAATAGACAGATGAAAATGACAGATAAATGAATGAATGAACAAGTTTATGGATGGGTGGATGGATGGATGGATGGATTGATTGGTGGATAATTAGCTGAGATCAAAATAGGGAGTGTTGAATAAACAGGTAGACAGATGAATGGATGAAACTGCAGATGCATGTATGGAACCATTAAATGGACAGATGTAGGGAAAGAATGATGCATGAATAGAATGGATAGATGAACATTGAAATCCTTTTATGGATGCATGTGTGTTAAATGTACAGAAAAACAAGGTGAATGATAGAGGACAAATCAATAGCTACAAGGATGGACTGGTTAAATAGGTAAATGGATGGATTTATTAATAGATTGATGAATGAAATGATGGAAAATAACATGCCTTGTAGCATAGATCAGAATATTCCTCTTTACTTAAATGGAATGCTTTGGAGCGAGTAGTGTTTTGCAGTTTGTCTTTTCATCTGTTATGTCCTGTAAAAGACATTGTCCTAACACCTGTTAGCCTATTGTTTTTCTCCACTATGTTCATCATCACCACGGTGTTGCCCTTCAACCCTGACCCACTCCTACTCCACTCCATTTCCTGTTGCACTGCACCTCTTCTGGTTCACCTTTCCTGTTTGTGTCAGAGCCTGAGTGAATTTCCTGTTTCCCCTCCGTCCCCTTTGGGCCTTTGTGGTGTTTGACCTTCTTTTGAGCTGCAGATTTTTTGCTTAGTTCTTTGCTCCTACTTCTGCTTCTGTTATTAAAGTTCGAAACAAAGCAGTTGTTAATATAGACATACAGAAATGCTCAGCATTACTCAGCATTGCTTGCACACAGGGGAATTTAACCTCCATGTTTACCCCATTTGCGCTCACACTTGCCCTAAGCAGAGGGCAGCCCCTGTCCACACTCCCCAGGATGCACTTAAGATAATAGTCGCCTTACTCAAGTTGTGTCTTGTCGGTATGGGGGATCAAATCGCTGACCTTCCAGTCAAAAGACCTGTTGCCTAACCTTGAACCACAGCTGACCCTGCTTATATTATTATATTATAGTATAGTATAATATTATTTATATAAGCATATGATACAAAAGTCTAACATGGTATTAGGCTTAATAGTTCTAGTAAACACTAATATTACTATTATGTAGTAATCATGCTAGCATGACAGTATTAGTAGTTATAGTAATATTAGCTATTGTTTATAGCTGTATTAGTAGTTGTAGGAGGATCGGGAGTTTTACCTACAGTAATAGTTGTTGGTGTAATAGCAGGAGTACTGGTAGATAAAGTAATAGATTTAGCATATTAGTAGTATTTATAGTACTATAACCACAATAGTGATTTCCCTTGGGTTTGTTTTCTTAAAAGCATCACCACCAGATCCATGGAGCAGCTGTCCAACAGATAAAATGTGCAAAGTCAAGTTTGCAAATGGTGTCTGTGACAAGGAATGTTCCGGCTCCCAGTGCCTGAAAGACGGCTTCGACTGCCTCAAGCCCAAGGAATCTTGCAAGTAATAATCGGATATTTTTACATAGATTCAAAAGTCTCTATCCGAGACCCAGAATTGTTTTTCCATTGGTAATGCATTGCAAAAGTTTGGTGGAGGGAAGAGAAGTCTAGACTGACCTTCTCAGCCAATTTCAACCAGAACTATAAAAAAAAATAGTAAAAGAACAAATGGGTGAAAAATAATATTACCTACAATCAGTAAGGTCTTGGAAGTGACCTTTGAGTTGTACTGAACACATAAAGGATGAACTACACTACAACCTACAGATATGTCTCTTTTCTTACAGTTCTGGCTACATTCAGTACTGCCGTGACCACTTCAATAACATGCACTGTGAGAAGGGCTGCAGCACTGCCCCCTGTGGATGGGACGGTTCAGACTGCATAAAAAACTATCAGCATCCCAACTGGGCCAAAGGAACACTGATTCTGGAAACATCGATTCCCTTCCAGAAAGCACCACTGCAGAACAGTTCATTACTGTGGGCTCTCAGCATCCTGCTCCAGACCAGTGTCAAACTGAGAGGGGTAGTGCCACTTCAGTCCAGTGCTGATTTCTTCGCTATGGATCCTCAGCAGCTGGTAGATCTGCACCAGCAAGCACCAAACGTCAAAAGCAACAGGTAGATAGTGGTAGCGCAATAGTTAAGATATGAGAAATCTATGTGTTCAAATTCCTGCAACTTCCACGTTTAGGGTCTTGGGCCACAATGTGTTCTAAAGCCTTGACCTTTCACACTTGCAAAATAGATTTAAATAAACAAAATAATAATTGTGTTATTCTGGTAATGATGGCTTAGCAATTAAAGGAAAAATTCAGCAAAAAAATGCAGTTTCCTATTGCCAAATATAGTTGATCAGCAAAGTCAGCAAAAATAGTGTTGACATGCCAAAATCCGTCATGATGCATATATCGTCACATGTGGTCTAAATTGTTTATACCATTGTATAGATGTACGGTTCGTATTTCCTCTAAGCTCCCTCTATTGTTTGCAATTTAAGGTCAAGGCTTGATTTATACTTCCATTTGTAGAGGCTTCAGACCAAAAGGTCTTGGTGAAGGTCTCAGCTGTAACTCACTGAATGTCCTAACCCTTAATTGCTAAACTACTATTTGCTAACTGCTCAAGAGAGTAGAAAGGAATGATAGTAATTTAATGTTACAAACTAACGTCAGCATTGACAAGTGAATGACAAGTCAGTTGGTAACTACAACATATCTGTCCATTCTGCTTTAATACAGGTCGTTATTGTTCCTACAAGTGGATAACAGGCCATGCTCCCAGCTACCATTCTCTTGTTTTCCCTATGCATCGGAAGCAGCAGATTTCGTAAATGCCATGCTAGAGTTGAACCTTGCCCCAGCTCACATCAAGCCCGAGATCCAGAATCTCATCAGCATTCGGGGCATCAATAAAGAGATCACTGTGAGAGAACATCTCATCAAGGAACCTGACAGTATGTTTGACCATACAAGATAACTAATGCTCTCATTTCCAAATTTTATTTCTCAGGCCAGTCAAAGTCATTCCTTCTCTCTTTCTGTTTATTCCATGGTTAATAACACAGGTCATTCTCCCTGGCTGTGGCCTGTAGTTGGCATTGCAGTGGGCATTGCAGTAGCACTAGCTATAGTGGCATTGGCAGTGCTGGTATGGACCTGGAGAAGGCGGCATAGGAGAGAACATGGAGACAGGGTGCATCACAGATCAACTGCAACTGACAGCAATGGTGAGACTAAAGCCTGGACACAGTGCTCTTATGAGCAGAACAAAAGGAATGGAAGGATAGCAAAGGAGAAAGACAGAAATGGTATGAAGAAGAAGAAGAAAGGGAAGGACCTGGGAAAGAAGCGCAGGGAACCACTCGGAGAAGATTCCATTCGGATGAGGTGAGGCTACCTATTATAGTACGGTCAGCAAATTACGTTCTTGTTTCTCCTGATGTTTAGAGCTTGTGCGAAAGGTCATGTGAAACATCTTGTTGTTTACTGAAGACAAAAATAGCCTTTCCGCCCGCCATCCTTCCTTTTCCCATCCTTATATACTGGCAGATGCTCTGGTTATCTGTCACATTAATATATTTAGCCAGCAAAACCCCTTTCATCTATTAGTCAAGCTGTATGAGGAAACTGTGCTAACGTCTTCAGGACACATTATGTCCGCAGGCCTCTTAAGAAGACCTTGGACATTGGCAGTGACACCGATATGACCCAGAGCTCAATGGAGGACATCAGCAGGACAATCCGTGACCACAGATCTCCAGATCAGAAACAGTTCAACATCAATCACCAGCAAGTGCCCATAAGTAAGATAGATCCCTTGGGTTTACGATAATTTCTTATCTAGGTACAAATACAAGTATGTGATAACATGTTTCTTCACATCTACATCATTTGCTTTAATTATAAGGTCCCCCAAGAAGGTGGGACAGGAACTCTATTCCTACACAACAGAGGACCCCAAGCAATGTGAGTGATTTAAAAAGGCATGCATTTATACCTAATCTGACCTTAAAGACAACTGATGTGCAGGTGTCTTGTAAGACTATTTACCCCCCCCCCCCCCCCCACACAGTCAGCCCCAGTGCAGTGGTGTGGACCTGATGGTTCTGTGGTTCTGATCAGAGCTGTGAGGAGTGGTCTTGATCGAGTGGTGCTGGAGCTCCTCAGAGCTGGCGTGCCTGTCAACAACACTGACCACACAGGTAATTAACACCTTCTTATTAACTCAGGATCTGTCAAGTGAAGATAATAGGAGTATCAGATGTGGCCTTCAGAGACCTGTTAAGTTCTGTATCCTATCTATCTAGCTCTTCATGCTAGCCATTGGTGGCATTATATTTTCTTTAAATAATTATATGCTATATGGCCAAAATTACGTGTACATCTGACCATGGGCAGTAACACAAAGCTGGCCCTCCTTGTGCTGCTATAACAGCCTCAACTCATCTTTTCACCAGTCATGGATTGAATCTGGTCTTATGACCAAAACTGAAATACCCTTAAGCAAGGCACCTAACCACCCAACTGCTCCCCAGCTGCCATCAATAGGGGCTGCCCCTAGCTCTGGGCAAGTGTGTTCACAGACCCCGTTAGCTAGTGTGTGTTTCACTACATGGCTGGTTGAATATGGAGGACAAGTTCTTCTGCATGCAAGCACAGTAGGTCAAGCACTTCATTTTCACTAGTTTTTGGAACGTGGCTATTGGGATTTGTGCCCATTCAGCCACAAGCTGGATGAAGAAAAATGGGAATTGGTATTCCAATGAATCCTAAAGGTGTTCTGTGGAGTTAAGACCTAGTGCTTTGTGCTACCCACTCAAGTTCTTCCACACCAACGTTGGCTTGTTTTTATGGACCCCACTTTGTGCACAGGGAACCCATAAGGCCCATAGTTACAGTGAAAGGAAATGATAATGCTACAGTTTAAGGAAGAACCATATATGGGTGTGATGGTCAGGTCTAAACATACTTTTGGCCATATAGTGTATTTGGCTTTTAAAGCACCAGTCACAATGGCAAGGTTTAGGAGTATGGGACTGCTTTTAAATCTCTCGCTCACCCATTTCAGAAGGAACTGTGACCAACCCCACAGCAAGCTTGACCAGTATAAAGGATTCACAGATAACTGAATTAATGCAGCAAGTTCAATACCATCTCCTGTTCATTTCTTTTTCCCTTGATCTTCATATCTGACTGTTGTCTCCCACCTACATGAGAGTAAAACCTTCCGATTCCTGTGGCTTTTTTGCTGGGTCCTGTGGGATCTGACTTCTGAAGAACTTCTCTACCATATCACTAGCTAGGCCTTGAGAATAGTAATAACAGCTAGGACACATTGTAGGAGAGTTTTTAATGATTATAAATTGTCCGGATAGTTGCAGTGATTCCTGGCTGGGGTTTTAAAGGTCTACACAAAAGTGGCTTGAAGGGTAGATGGGGAGTAACCTGCATTTCTCTGATCTCCCCATTTCCTCCTCCTCTCCCTCTGTCCTTTCCTGCTGCATTGCCCTTTTTAATTCCTCCACGGGCTGTCAGAACCCCTAATTCCTGCAGACGATTCTGAACAAAGTTAATGTGCTGTGGCGTATTTCGTGTGGATACTTTTATAATAGCTTTTATTGCTTTGCTTTGTCTCACTGAAGGCCTTTTGCAAGCTGTTTTTGTCCTTGCTCAACCAGTACCGTTCACAGCTACTTCCACCTTCTTCGATTGCTCTGTGGCTTCCTTACTTTGAGCAGTTTTCCTTCTTAACTCACTAATGCCACTGCATGCATTTCTCTACCTCTTTTTGTATGATTGAGCCTCTTCTTTTCTTTATTTCCCTCCTCTCTAAATCCACTTTCTCTGTTAGGGAGATCTGCCCTGCACTGGGCATGCTCAGTTAACAACCTCTCATTGGCACGGACACTGATACGTTATGGTGCTGCTGTGGACATGCAGGACCACAAGGTAAAGTAATTTTCTTTTTCAATACTATCAGACATACTTTAATGCAGCTTTGGTTGCCAGTTGAAGTCCTGGATATTTTTCATTTTCAGGGCGAGACGGCTCTGTTTCTCTCGGCTCTCCACGGTTGCTACGATACTGCCAGGTTCCTCCTCTTAAACGGTGCCAATCAGGAGCTGACGGACCGCAGGGGGCGTCGGCCAATCGATGTGGCACAGGAAGGATTCCATCATCAGATCCTCGAGCTTCTACTGGCCTACCGAGTCCACCAGAGCCCATTTCCTGTGGCCCCAGCTACCGAGGTGCTTTGGGATGATCGTGCTTACATGTATTCCCCATGGGTTGCATCACCTCCATGTCTGCCAGGAAGGAGTGCCTCCTTTTCTGGGGTTGTAGGACCCAGGGAGATGTCTTCACCCCAGTCCAGGTAAAGTCGGTGATTCAACTTGCTAACTTACAATTAACAAAAATGTACCCTATGGTATTGCTTGTCTTCGTAGTGGCAATTCTACCTACCTCATGTGATAAGTCACTTGGACATGTGAACTTGGGTAAGCAGCAAGTCCAAATAGGTCAACCAAAAGATTTCACTCTATTAACCTGAGTTTCAATTCCAGGTATTCCATCCAGTTTGTAAATTGAAAGGATGTTTTGGCTGGCTTTACATGCCTTGAAGAAAGCACGTTAGCACTGATCTTTCAGGACTGGTATCAGGACCTATATGATGCACAGACTAAATTTGTGTCTTGTCCACAGTGACTGGCAGTTTGTGCCTCCTCCAAACTGGCGGCCAATGACAAACCAATCTACAATGGCACTAGTAAGCCCTAGGGTCCTCAGCCGCCCATCGCGTCCTATCAGCACCCTTCAAGAAGTGACTTCAGAAGCTGAGGAAGAAGAAAGAGAAGCAGCACAGAATGTCCCCAGAGCGACGACACCCCACTTCCTATGTCCTCAGCCGGCACCCCGGCAGCGCTCGTTCTCCTGCACACAGCCCGTTCTGCAGCGCCGCCTCAGTGCCAACCAACCAGAACCGGTCGTCAACGTCCTGCCAGAGAAACTAGCTAATGAGCAAGTGGAAATAGTTGTCGTGCCCCACCCTAAGACAAGCTCCAGCCAATTGGAGAGCAGAAGTGCAGGGATGGCATGTAACACAGACTCTGAGAGAGAGAGAAAAAAGCAGGGTGTGGAAAAAAGTCAAAGCGAGGCGCTCAATACCGAACCCACGTCTACACAGACTGTTATGTGACTCTGATAGACTTTCAAAACGCTCTGTATCTTTAAAGGTACAAAACTCTAATTTCACTACCAAGCACTTAATTTTCTAGATATGCTGAGTGCACTCTATTTGCTTTTTGTGAAGAAGGTTATGTAATCAAGCTGCCTTTTATGTCTTATGTATACACTGCACTACCAGAAAAAAATCTTGTACACCAATGTAATCCTCGGTAGGTCCGCCACAGGGCATGATCTTAACTAGCTTGCAAAAATATTTTGCAAGTAATGAACACCATACTTCCTGCAGAACGGTCCACAATTCTGTTATATTCAGAGGTGTAGGATTTTCTGTTACACAGCTTGTTACATGACATGGTGTTCCTCTAACTTGGTGGAGCATTGTCCTGTTGGAACAGACTAAACCCATCAGAATTAATGCAGGATATAAACTGGTGTACCTCATCAGAAAGGAGACACACATAGTGTTCACCTGTTAGACGTTTGAAGATGTACCAGGGGTCCCATGGAACGCCAGCTAAACAAACCCTATACTATTATGGAGCCAACACCAACGTATGTATCTTGTGTAGGCTCGTCTGTAAGTTTTTCTGGCATTTCAGTGTATGCAAGGAATAGTGTACTAAACTGTGTTAGGTGTTTTTTTTTAGAAGTGATAGATTAAAAGAAACATCTGGTAGTGGACTCAGGAGTTTTGTAGTCAGTTGTGTATATTATTATATAAATATAACATGCCCAATCATTTTTCTGTATGAACCTGTATGAAATCTCATAATTGTATAATAAACTTATTTGTTCAGCTGTCTAAAAATTTTTTCTTCTCATGAACTCAAGCAGGGGATTAGTAGTCAAAGTGGTTTAAGACAACACAACAATATAAAGTGATGATACTGTAATAAATACATAATTTCTCCCCACAATAATGACTAAGTTTAGTAGAAGTAGTTGGTTAGATGTGAATAAACCGAGTTGTTAATGTGAAATGACAAACATTTATTACCAGTTTAGTGCTGAATAATTTATTAATATCTGTGACATTAAATAGCAGTATACACTGATCAGCCATAACATTAAAACCGGCACTTGAAGTGAAAAACATTGATTGTCTTATTACAGTGGCATATATTAGACAACGGTTAAACAGTCAATTCTTAAAGTTGATGTGTTGGAAGCAGGGAAAATGGGCAAGGGTAAGGATCTGACTGATTTTAACAAGCCACTAATTGCGATGTCTAGATGAGTGAGTCAGAGCATCTCCAAAAAATCAGAAGAACGAGAAGATGCAGTTTTACTTTGTCCTTTCTGCTACAAGACCTGGTTCTTCTCAGTTTTCATCAGCATACAGAGTTCAACATATTATCTATCAGGTGTCAGGGGTGAATCAGGGCCTCTTGGTGTCTAGGTCTTTGAATATCATGGACAAATTGTTCCTCTGAAATTCCTGATGATCCTGGGTGAAACTTTCAGTGTGCTGTTCACCCCAAACCTTCTGTTGTTGGAATAAAGTAGAATTTATAAGTGGCATGCAACTGATCTTAAACCTGACTGAACATTTGGTGACCTAAATCAGCAACATAAATTTAGATCGTAATAAAACACAAGAAAGGAAAAGTGAATATGAATAGAAATGAGATTTCCACTGTACCCAGAAAAAAAGATCCAAGAAAGGATCTGTTGCTGAGGTCTTGGTGCCACAGAACACCTTCAGAGGTCCTGTGAATTCCAAGCCTTGATGGGTCAGAGCTGCTTAGGCAGGAGGTTTTAATGTTATGGCTGAAGGGTGTAACTGAACTTAGGGGGTTTTAGTTTTCTTATCTATCTACAGTTTGTTAGTGAATCTAAATATCCTGAGCTTTATATTTAAGGCATTCGGTGGACGCTCTAATGCAGACTGAGCTATCAGATACAACACAATACAAATATTTAGCACAGAAATTTACTCTAGTGTTGTGATTTGTCACTCATCAAACTGATATACTACACCGGGAGTACATCTTGGCGCCTGGCCATCGAATCCACAGTGAAATGAGCGTCTGTGTGGCGGTGTGGCTGAATGTGTACACAGACAGTCTTTATTGTAAAAGAGGTAGAGAATACAGGTGTTTCACTGTACAGAGAAAGACAGCACTGTTGATATACGCATTCAAACCGTAAATAAAGACAGCAAACACACTCCATACGGTACACACAGTAAAAAAGAGTAACGCACACCCATACCCACACACACACGCAAAAAAAAAAACAGAAGACAAAACGATCTTTGGATTATTCTCTATTGCCCCTTTTAGCCATGCCAATTCATCTCTATTTGAGCTTCAAAAGAAACGATATAGGGTTAGAATAGCAGTGATAACAGTAACAATAGCACTATAGTTATAAAGAAATGTAGACTTAATGCAGCTTATAAAGTCTCCCCTCCTCCTTCAGAACCCAAATATTGCAGTAACAAGTAGTGGAAGTAATGATGGGAAAAAACAACTATAAACCAAAAAATAAAAACAAACGGCCGAGTACATGAGCCTAAATAAAAGCCGCTTCCTCATCTCTCTTGTGCACACGCTTTCCAGATATTGACTTTTTTTTTTTTTTCAAAAAAAAAAAAAGGACAACTAAAAACACTGCACTTTGGCAGACGAGTGACCGTTATTCTCTCCATTTTCTCCCTCGTCTTCATCTCTCGGAAACGTGTCGGCCATCAGTCAGAATTGTCAGAATCCTCGCTTCCGGGTGGAGAGGAAGGACTGTTCTGTTCCTGCCAGGTCCCGTTAGTCTACACACACACAAATGAAAGAGGTAACACAAAGACTGTAAATAAATCATATGAATAACCAGACAACAATTCATGTCATGTTAACTTAGGCTTCACCCACTTTCAGCATCAATCAATTCAGATTCATTTATATGCAGAAAATTATCATGTAATTTTTTATTATTGTTGATTAAACATCATTATCGATCTGTCCAGTGCACAATTTTTTGTTTTGTCGAGACTTTCGACAGAGGCTCTGTCACATGACTGCGTCTTTTGTTTGTTTTGTCGAGACTTTTCACAGAGGCTCTGTCACATGACTCTCTCATCAATCGAATGTACCCACTAGCGATGTTTGACTCCGTTTCACCGATCAAACTGAGCCAAGTCGTCACATGACCGCACACAAAATCTCTGCGACAAACACAGGCGGAAAAGAGCACAGAAGCACAGTACAACAGCAGAGACAACGGCATGTGTTTCACAAAAACCTGAAGAGAATTTAATTTATTATTGTTTTAGTTGTTTAGAGAAAATTTTGAGATTTTCTTTGTCACTGAATTTGTTCAGTGCCGTTTTATACTTTTTGTGTATTCAGGTGTATTATTTGACCTGATTATTAAACAAAGAGGTTACTCAGTACATGAGTAGTTTTTTCACTTAGTACTTTTTACTCTTATTTAGTACATAAATGGGTCATATTATTCTAAAGTAACAACACTCTTACTTAAGTACAATTTTTGGATACTCTACCCACCTCTGTTTAATTCTTACTGCATGCCAAGACCAGATTATTCATGTTACTAAGCATATAGTTAATTCACACACATTTAATGATACATCTATGAATCAGCTGACAATTGTGATATCAGTCCTATCTATTCCCCTGTCTTAAAACACTGATATACACTGAAGTGCCTGAAAAACTTGTACAGCCTGGCTGTATGGCTGGTGGTGGCTCCATAATGGTTTGGGGTTTTGTTTAGCTGCTATTCCATTGGACCCCTGGTACATCTACAAACATCTCTGACAGGTGAACCCCATGTGTCTCCTTTCTGACGAGTTACACTAGTTCTAATGGGTTTGTCCTCTTCCAACAGGACACTGCACCCCCACACACATTTAGAGACACTAAATTATAGTTAGAGGAACCCTCATCTGAGTTTGTGGTTTTACCATTTACACCCAAGTCAGCAGATCTCAATGTTATTGAGCACATCTGGGATGTGATGCAACGTGCTGTGCAACACAGTAATCCCTGACTGTTCTACAGGAAGTACGGTGTTTGTTGCCTAAAGAATATTTCTGGTTTTTTTACAGCCCTGTGCTCCCCTGGGAGGGGGGCATACCAAGCATTAGACTGGTGTACAAGGCTTTCTGGCACTTTAGTTTACAGTACAAACAACATAAGCAGCAACAAGTAGCATGTGCTGATAATTGTGTAAACAATTAACGGTGAGGTTTGAGCACCTCTGGTAAACTCTGTCACATTACGAACCAGATCATTCATTCATCAGTGTAGTGATGAAATAAACGATCGGAACATTGTATATGATAAACAATGAGCCTTGTGGAGATGTGGACGTCTGGATTCAGCACATGCCGAGTGCACACACACACACACACACAAACACACACACACACACACACACACAGTGAACATTTGCAACTTGTAAACCTTTACAGATCAAACAAAACTGAAGTTTTGTGGGTCATTGAGCATATGAGTCTGTGGACATAAACAAAATCGGCCTGTTCTGAATGAGTGTGGGGATAATCGGAAGGGAAAAGCAGGGCCGGGGATTTAGAATCAAGTCTCGTTATTATTTATGTGTCTTAGTTGTCTTAGTGTTCATGTAAATCTAAAACTGTAACAAAAAAGAAACACCTGCCAAACTCATCAAAACATGGACTCCACAAGACCTCTGAAGTTGTTTTGTGATATCTGGGAGAAGACGTTAGCAACAGATCCTTTTGTGGATCTTCTATGGGATGGGGCCAGGTGGTCTAGCCTCCTGTCCCTTCACAAATTAGTGAGTCTTTGTCTCCCTTGACTCTGATTGTCCTTTCTTGGGCTGCTCTAGGTAAGTACTAATCACTGTATACTAGGACACATCATATAAAACCTGGTATTTTCCTACACATACAGAATTGTGGATTGTTCCTGTAGGAAAGTAAAAGTTAACTATTTGCCTACTGTGCTTGCACACAGGGGAATGTGACCTCTGCATTTAACCCATCCGTGCAGTGAAACACACACACATGTGAACACTAGAGGGCGGTGAACATACTTCCCTGGAGCAGGGGGCAGTCACAGAGGGGAGCAGTTGGGGAAGTTAGGTGCCTTGCTCAAGGGCACCTCAGTTGTGTCTTGCCCTATGTGGGGATCAAACCTTCCGGTCACGGCTTCCCCAAGTATAGAAGTATGGTATTCACTGAGTACACAATATTTCTGCAAGCTTGTGGAGTCAATGCCTGCCCTCTGAGGGACCTACCAAGTACAAGACTGGTGTACCCGTTTTTTTTCAGTGTATATCCGTGTGATATTAATTTATCTCTTCATTTTGTTGAATCAATCACTTTGCTCAAGTCTTTTCTTAATAAAGAATCTGTGCTGAAACGAGACCATGAACCCTGACAGCACCTGCTCTAACTTTCTGGTGCTGGAAAGAAAATTCTAATCTAGGGATTAGTCATCATGGAGATGTGTGAATGGGATGAAATTACGCATGAGAATTTGGATGGAAAAACATGTTAGGTGAGTTACAGGCAGGTGGACAATTTAACCCTTTCTGCATGGCGCAACCTTTTCCACGATCGTTCAGAACATGCCGCCTTTTCCCTTTCGTTTTTTGGAAATCAGTGCGGGTTTTTAATGATTGGCCACGTATCAGCATGCGTGTGTAATGATCTCCTCACCCGGCTCTCTCTGGGACTATAGAGTCTTTCTGAAAAGCGTGAGTCCTACCAGAGAGAGAGAGGACAAGGCAGTTTAGGAGCGTCCGCACACCAACACACACACACATATAACTTCTTATAATGCATATTTTTACATACACACACACAGATTAAAAACATTGACTGAACGTGCACGCGCACATGCACCGGGGATGGCAGCATGCAGCGTGGGGCATTTAAACAGGAGAAAGACTGTGAAAGTGAAGGTCTAACCTGAGCCCCCATGTGATAGCCAGGTTGTTCTCCATTCACTGGAGGAACTCCAAGGAAGAGATCAGCTGACCCTGAGAGCGAGAAGGACCCTGAGCCTGGGAGAAGGGTGTATACATGTGTGTGTGTGTGTGTATATGTGTGTGGGACAAAAAGTTATCTGTGAAAAACACATGCTCAATTCCCCATGTATTACAAATTCCCACCTCATCCCACCCCATTACTGTAATACTGCATCTTAGCGATGAGTCGCTTTATATTAAGTTACACTGAACATGGGCCAAGTAACATAATACAAAATCTGACTGGTGACAAACAGATTACATTTCTTATTAACAGTGCTCTCCATTTATTTATTCAGAACACACGTCCGGCCTTAACCGAGACGTGTCTGGTGTCTGAGGTTTGCTTCTTTAGCTTCGTGCTAACATGGTGGACGCGTCATGGTCATCTATCTCACCAAAAATCTTATCTATCGAGCCGAGTCCAACCGCATCCTGTTTCTTGATGTGATTCAGGACACAGCCTTGCTTTAGGGTGATGCTTATAAATATGCCAAGACACTGACATTTTCATGACGGCTAACTTTTATTTTTTCTTTAATGATGGGGTGCTGATTTGTTCTTCTTGTATGATTTTACAGCAATTTGCCAAGGATTACAATTACAACTGCGGAATGACAATATCATACTTTTTACTATAAACCATATAACCAGCTATATAAACACACAAAACACTGGACACATTTAGCAACAATGAATTAGCTTGAGCTGCTGCTATAGACAATTAAATAGCAGTCAGAGGCCAGAAGTCAACGCTGCTTTGGTAAAATTAAGCAATAACACACTCGGTCATGCTATATCGTGAGATATTGGCACTGGTGTGCTGCGGTTGTAGATCAGTACACCAGTGCCAATATCTCAGGACATATTATGAACCTCGACTGTATTATTGGAAAAGTATGATCTGTTGGTTTATCGACATTCCGTGAGGTAAACAGTTGCATGTGCATGAAGATCTGAGCATGTATTTATGGAAAAGAAGGTGAGATAGACGTTTATACATGATCCTACTGGCTGCAGCACGAAACTAAAGAAGCGATCATGTCTTGACTTGAACTGGTCTGAACTGGTCCTTTAACGGAAGCGACCCTCATCTTTAGACTTTACACATAATGTTTAATGGTATCCTAAGATGTATCCCCAGTAACTGTGCTCTGTGCTCCAAACATACCGGTGGAGTTGGGGGTTTGGGGCGATCCCTCTCTCTGTGTCGCCCCCATGGCCGTCTTCATGGCGTAAAGGTTGGCCTCTTCCTGAAACTTGCTGATGTTTTTCTTGTAGCGGATCCTCTTGTTGCCAAACCAGTTGGACACCTGTTACAACACGGAGCCAAGGTGAAATCTCACGCCAACACAAATCAATCATTCAATCGATCAGTCAGTCAACTGACGCAGAGGCGGAACGAGACAACGCTTATTTGTGATTTATATCTGCACACAACACACTGATTAGCCGTAACATTAAAATGAGGCACTGACTCCACAAGACCTCTGAAGGTATCTAGGAGCACGACAGATCCTGCTGTGGATCTTTTCTGATAAAGGATCAGACCTTCATGCACATCAGTAACAGATGGGTGCCTATGACCCTGTCTCTCTGGTTTACAGGTTGTCCTTCCTTGGCCCATTTTAGGTAAGCGTTAACCACTAAATACCAGGAGCACCTTACAAGACCTGATGTCTTGAAGATGATCTGAACCAAGTCTGCTCTTCACTCAGATCCTTACTCTTGCCGATCTTTCCTGCTTCCTGTACGTGGACTTCGAGGTCTGACTGTTCGCTTGCTGCCTAATATATCCCACTGCTTCACAGGTGCCATTCAGTGTTATTCACTTTACCTGTCAGTGGTTTTGTGGTTTCAGTGTTATGGCTGAACATCAATAGTGCCAATTTTCCACTTCAGTTTGTGTATAAAGGGGAAAAAAAGCACAGTGGAAACAGACTGATTACATCTCTTTCCACTCTCACTGTGTCTCTATCTGAAATCAACAACACCCTCAAAACACACTGGTGCCTGTTGCTTTGTCTGCTGTTCCCTTACTCAAAGAAACACAAAAGAACCCAGTCTTACACCATGACGTCCACCAAGACAGGTGAAGATCAGCTGTCCATTTTATCCCATGACTGTATGGCTGTATTCGAAATGGCGTACTACATACTACAGTAGTACAAATTCGTCTAAGAGAATTAAAAGAACCAGAAGTTTAAAAATGTCCAAAACCTTTCTCTTATTATAACTAATCAGGAGGAGGAGGAGGAGGCGATCCACAATACTGTCGAAATTCTTTTTTGTTATTATAACTAATCAGTGTAAAGAGGAGGAGGAGGAGGGGGAGATCCACACTGCGTTTAAGATACATTTAAATAAACGACTTGTTAAATAATGATGGAATAATAAATGTAAAGTGAAGTATGTGCAGCCGGTGAGGACGTGGTGCATGCTGGGATGCAGTACACAATGAAGATAGCTCCTCCGTATACTACAGAATCTGAACAGGGTAGTAAGAAATCCTGTAGTACACTACAGAGCTCCAGTCTGGTCGCATACTGCATACTACATACTACTTTTTGGCAGATTTAGTATGCAAGTAGTATGTTGTATGCCATTTTGAATGACTGTATGGTGCTACTTTCTTTCCTTTTGATTTCCTTGAGAAATTATCAGCTCAAAGCTGCTTATCAAAGATCCTTGTTTACCTGTGAAATGGTGATGCTGCACTGTTTGGCCAGCTCCTCCTTGGCCTCCTCACTGGGATAAGGGTTCGACAGATGGGAGTAGAAGTACTCGTTCAGCACCTCCGTGGCCTGCTTGCTGAAGTTACGTCTCTTGCGCCTGACAAAGACACGTCGCTGGTTACGTAAATGCTTTTCAGTAATAAACGGGGCTCAACTCATCAGCTTATCATCAGGTCCAAATGAGAGAGCAAATATTTAGTGCAAACATGGACAATGAACACAAACAGAACACACAACCACACACACACCTGGCGTCCAGGAAACGGGAACGGAGGATCATCACGGCTTCGCACGTGCTTTGTTTGAGCTGCGTTTGGATGGAGCTGAACTTGCGGTGGATGATGGCCACCATGCGCTCGATCTCGCGTGGGGACACTGGCCGCGTGCGCGACTGTTCGCGCAGCAGGTTCATCACGTGAGTCGTGAACTCGCTGCATGCCTGAAAAACAAGAGGTGAGCCCGGTGAAGCAATTTACTTCGATATTGTCTGTAATCAGACTTTCATATATAAGATTTCTGGGAACGAGTCTCAAGGGTCAATCAGAGAATAATCTGTCTTCATGTTGCAAATAAGCAAATCATAGCGTTAACACTATACTAAGTATAAGTATATATATGCAAATATATACACACAGATCAGCCACAATGTTAACACCACCAGCCTAAACAGCTAACAAAACAGCTCTGACCTATCAAGGCACCAAGACGTTAGCAGTAGATTTTTCTGTGGATCTTCTCTGGGATTGGACCAGACGGTCAAGACTTAATGAGTAAGTATTGTGCATCCATTACACTGTTCCGGGTTCACTGACTGGTCCTTTTTAGGACCACTTTTGGTAAGTAATAACGACTGTAGACAAGGACACACTCACAAGATCTGCTGTTTTGGTGATGATCTGACCCAGTCATCTGGACATCATTACCTGGCCCTTGCCAAGATCCTTGCAATTGCCTAATTTTCCTGCTTCCAACACCTCAGCTTGGAGCGTTCTCTTGCTGCCTAATATATCCCACCACTTATATAATAACAAACTTTAGGGTAGCAACAGTAAATTCTTTCTTGTCGCTGTTATTTTACATAAATAACTGGAACTCTCATTTACAAAGTCAAACTTTTGATTTTAGTTCCTCTAAAAGTTCAGGAACCTCTGTAAAAACTTAACCTCAATTTAAGAGTATTTTTATCTAAACATAAAAAGGTAGTGATACTCTTTTTTGTTGTTGTTGTTGTTGTGTACTCAACAATAATCTGAGGGATCAATTTCTGCTTTTCAAATCAAGATGACCGATTACTGTGTCTGATCTTGGATCAATACGCTCTTTCGCATCTCGACTATTAGATGAAAGCAGATCTTTTTCTGTGTGCATGTTATCGACCGGAATTACTTCCATGCCGGCTTCTTGATACGCCTGCTCAGAAGCCCTTGCTTTTGATGTGATGTGTCGAGAAGCTGCCCGTGTTGGTTCTGGGTATGGATAGAAGCCGTCGAAGAGTTATAAGAAAGGTCTTTTCCAGCAGGTGCTTATGAGGCCACGGTCATCAAGTGCAAAAGTACAGGAAGTACTGATGGTACATTCAAACAAGTTCAGCTGTGCTGCTTTTGATTTACTGTCCTATTTAATGTACACCTCACCCTTGCCTTGTATAGCTGTAGGCACACAATTTTCTCCCCGTGCAAGTGTTTATATTGACAACCAGACTAAATGGTTTGGCTTGAAGGTGATATTAAGCCAGGTCTCATTTGTCTTTGGTTTCATCTGAGTCTGAAGTCTAAACTAGGCTTGCCTCGTATCTGCTCCGATCTGAGATTTATTTGGAGGCTTGTACTATAATCTGAGGTTAACTGTGTATTAGGGAAATGTTGGGTACTGTGATATGATGTGTATCCGATTTGCATCCATAATTCACAATATGCTTTTGCTTTTCGCAAGAGGAAGGGTGGACGGATCATACAAACAAGTTTAATTATATCTGGTTTCAGATCACGTTATGATTTGAGTGTGCAGGCTAAACATAGCCTTTGTGACTGACACACACACACACATACACGTGCACACACACACACACTCTCTCTCCTCTTTATCTATCTATCCTCTAACCTGCTCGTATTTCTCCAGCTCGGTGTGGTAAATCGTGCGAATCTGGCTCAGCTTCTGTTTGTAGTCGGAGTGCTCCAGCGTGCTGTCCGGAGACATACCGCCAGAGCTGGTCGCTGCAGAGACAGCCGCGGCGGCCCCGCCACCCTTTTCCGGGCCAGCCACGCCCTCAGCCAGAAGCATGTTGTCCAGTCGGATGAGCTGCGGGTCAGGCGGCTCTTCCTCCTGGGTGTTTCGCATGGACAGACCTGACAAGACCGTAAAGAGACCAGAGTTTAGGTATAAAGTCATGTGAGTGCTTCACAAAACCATTATATGTAAATCATATATAATCCATACATCAGTGATACATAACTCTATGTTTTGGGGTAAACAATCCCAAACGGACATGTGACCCTAAGTCAAAAACATGCAAGTGACTGTAATATCCTTTCTACTGACTGATCAGTCTGGTGGGACATGTTGTGTTGTTCTGAACAAAGTCCCACTGATCTGGTATTAAAGAGCCTGATTTATACTTTAGCATTTTTAAAAGCGACATTCCATTAATGCCAAACTTTGAAACGTTTAGCGACGTTCAGTGACTTTAAACACACCGAGGAGCTCGGGTTCACTTTGCTGTCATCGTGCTTGTTGTCATGATCCATGCCTCAAATCAAAAAGCACTGACCTTATAGACAAAAATCCTAATCTAGAAAATCCAGAAGAAAAACCAAGCTTTCGGTAGGTTTAAACACAACCTCCCCAACACAAAAGGTAATAGAAAAAGCTATTTGTATTAGTGCTCAATTACTTCTGTGTACTCAAAGTAAGTTATGTGATATGGGACACAATACTACTCTGTTTAGAAGAGAAACAGGTACAGTTTCCTTAATGTTTTATGGAACTACACTAGTGTAGCATGTCAGGATAGCAATAATACTTAAACACGACTCCCAGAAATATTTTAGAGTAATAGCATGCAAAGCCTAGAAAAGTCTTCAACATTTCTACTAGTACGCTATAAAACAATCAAATAAAGCAAACGAGAAGATTCTGAGATTCACCTGAAACCAACCTTTTTTTTTTTTACAAGGCCCTGATTTATACAGGTGTGGCATCTGATACAGAAAAATAATCAACAACAGTGAGGCACACTGAGGCAGAATTACTGTTACTATCAAGATACTGATTTTCCTCTAACATCACATCATAAAGTGAATTACTCAAACATTTTATAACACCTCAACACCAACAATATTTTTTAGCCATTTAGAGTTGCATTTAATGTTGAGGACTGTCTGCAAAACAAGATCCCAGATATCGCTTTTTATACGTTATAGCAGCTGTAAACAAAGTCTTTTTCTCTAAAGACTATCTTTATGGTGGCAGCTATGTGACTACAAGGTGGCCGGTACTCATTCACTTTCAACAAGAGCCACCGATTTCCGCCGACAAGAGGCAGTGCGAATTTGAACAGTGTGAAATAGGTGGAGTCAGCAATGTGACAAAGTTGAGCACAATTTAACATAATTAAATTGTAAATTGTAAATTACGAGTGAAGCCATTTGGCAATAACCAGTGAATGCCAAGTAGGCTTTATCACCAGTGTGAAACAGTTCCCTTACATTTGGTTCCTAGATATTTGTTCCTCATAGAGGTCGATGAAAAGCTCATCACTTCCTGGAGCTATAAAAGACATGTCTTTATTTTTATGAACCCAGACAGATGACAGAGATACCAGTGATAGTTACTGTGGTTTGGGTGACAAGAGGCGCTGCCGGTGTGAACATAGGGTTACAAAGCGCTGACACTGGAGACTCCTTAAGGAAAATGTCACCATACCAATAATGACACAGGTATTAAAAGTCTGTTACATGTCTATTACATGTCCGAGACGATGAAAACACTTTCTGAGTGCAACAAAACAATGATGTTTGCAGTGTTACCAATAAGTCCTCTTTATTGCACCACTCTGTTGTTGATTATTTTCTTACACAATTAAGTGTGGTGTGGTACAGTGGTAACATCATTGGCTCCCATGTGAGATTGCTGGGTTTGATTCCCGGTCTGGGCAGCCAGTCTATGCTACACCAATAAGGGTCCTTTAGCAAGACTCCTAACACTATGTTGGCCTACCTGTAATACCAGTAACCTTGTAAGTCACTCTGGATAAGAGCGTCTGCCAAATGCTGTA
>JAOVVF010000026.1:14702140-14715298 GCA_028565595.1 Duopalatinus emarginatus
GCATTTTGGTGTATTTTTAACAGATTTAAATGATAGCTATCATTAAGCTAGCTGATAGAACTCCTAACATTAATTAGTCCACTAACTGCACTAACATTTCCACTGGGGAAAATATGACTTACTTTCCACTTCTTTTTGAAGAATTTTCTTATGTCCACTGTATCTGGGAGCAAATATTACAAACAACTGATCATCAGCTAAGAACAGCCTGCTGTTACTTACAGTAAAATTAAAGCGTTAAACCTAATATAGGATATTAATAAAGAGATTCTTGGGGTTTGTTTCGTTTTCCAGGCCTGCAGCTTTTGATGCACTTGTCGGGAATAACGCTCCTATTTCGTTATTTTCATGTGGTTTTTAAATTAAATAAAGGTAGTTTCATATTCTATTCTCATTCTCTGTTTTATTTATCTAGAATTACCTTTAGACTATAGTCTATAATCCTGCAGTGTTTGTTTTAGTTGCCCATTCCCTCCCGCAGATAAGTACAAACCGCCCGTTCCCGCGAGATTTGTGTCGGGACCCAGCGAGAACCAATCCCAGTGCAGACCTCTGGCATGCACCTTTACTGTCTCTGTACTGGTGAGTCACTTCACTGACATGCGGAAAAAAGTACAGAGTGGACTTTCAGTGGTATGTGCTTTCTCCTATCGATGAAGTGGAATGGATTCTTTCGTGAAACAACAGAAAGAGCACTGGGTGAACTTATGTTTTATGGGGGGGGGATTATGAAATGCGAAGGGGACACGTCCCTCTCAGATTGAATAGTGGTGACGCCTATGCAAACAATCATCATCAACCAAGGCTACCCTATTAGGCTAAGCCTACTTTATTGTTTAGTTGAACATTAATTTAACGTGGCCTTAGGTTAATTTTGAGGGCATATAACAAAAGAATAAGTTAGGTACTTTATGAGGTGGCAATAGGGCTAACGTTACCTCCTCCAGTTTCGGGCAGCCTGCACCGTTACTGCTTACACTGTGACTGACTTTTCTCTTATCGATCAAGTGGAATGGATTCTTTCGCAAAGCATTAGAAACAGCGCTGAATGAATTAATAATATTATATATTAAAAGTGGGGGGGTCCAAATGAACAATTATGAAATGTGAGGGGGTCTCGTCCGACTCACGTATAATGGTGGTGACACCCATGGTGGGAACTTTTAGAGAACCTTTAGAGAACGTTCCAATTTGGTTGTACTGACGTTCCCCAACATTAACCATTGCAGTATAAGAAACATTAAGAAAACTTTATGACAATATTCCACTTATCAACAAGTGGAAAAATCTCTGAAAGAGACAAGATTCGTGTCAAACTAAACATAACATAACCACAAAATCCCAGCTTCATTGCTGGGATGAAGCTAATTCGAATTTGTCACCTTTTTTGCTTTTCCTTTCATTCTTTCAATTATCTTCATTCTCTTCAGTGTGATGTGAAATTGAATCACTAGTGTTATTAGCACATCACTTGGTTTGCATTCAGCAGGAACAGGCTTGAGTAATAGCGCTGAATCTCGAAACGCATATTAAAAGGCTTGTAATGTGAACCTACTTGGTTTGGTTGATATTCTGCTAAGGCCGGTGTTGAAACTGAGAGGCTGAAGTGCTGTGGAGGGTGTTCATGAATCATGGCATGTCTACAAATTTGTGTCCTGCATTCATGAAATCTGCACTGAGCTCTGTGTATGTTGTGAATGTTTTATAAGGATCTCCATCTCCATGTTCATCCACTTGGTTCGTATTGTTAAGACCTTTGGAGGTATGTTGTGGTATCTGGTACCAAGACATTAGTAACAGATGCTTTTGAGAATCTGTGGGATCGGACTAGTCTCAGATAGCATACTGATATGGGACAATTCTGGCAAACGATGTGGCGCTGCTGGCTCATTGTCACCATTGGCAAACTACATGTGAGGCAAAAGTAGCCCATGTATTAAAAATGCTCATATGGCCCAAATGGCCCAAAATATATCTGGGCCACCTCTAGCATGGTCATTGCCCAGTTATACATGTGGTTGTGTTGTGGGTCATTTCTGGCAGTGGCAGTTTAAAGGTGACTGAGATGTGGCAGTTTTATGGCTGGATGTAAGTTTCTGCGTATTCATTTGGCCCTCTTCTGTGCCATCGTTCAGTGTGGTAAGTGCAGATGTGGCCCAGATTTGGGCCTTATCTGGGGATGGTCTGGCCTTCATCCCCACACACATTATTGAGTCTTAAACACCCATAACCCGGTCCCTGGTTCATCACTTGTCTTTTCTTAGACTACTTTTGGTAGGTACTAAACAGTTTATACTGGGACACACCCCACAAGACTTGCTGTTTGGTAGATGCTCTGAACCAGTCTTCTAGACATTACAATATGGCCCATGTCAAAGTCGCTTCTTATGCGTGAACTACTTCCAACTGGGTAGTTGAACGATTTTTCCTACTTCCAACACATCAACACAAGAACTGATTGATGATGTGTTGTCTAATATATCCATCCCGTTGACAGGTCCCACTGTAACATGATGTTTTCACAGCACTTATCGGTGGTTTTAATGTTATGGCTGATTGGTGTATTTACCGCACCACCTGTTCATTTGACTTCCTATTATTGGAATACAGGTCATATTTCTTTTAATTTTTGGGCAAAGACTTTATGGTAAATGAGGCCTAAAAGGCTAACAGTGAGACACAGCCAAGCAATTAGAGGAGTGTGAGATGGAAAACTTCCAGCTGGGCTTCCCTGTGGCTTGGATCTGAAATTAGTCTTGATCAAGCAGCTGTCTTTATTATGGGAACTCATTGAACGTGTCAGATAGATTTGCATATAAATGGTCTCCCCCTGGCTGGGAGAAGAGAAGTTGCGGGCTGGCATGAGCAGCTTGGACATGTCTCTGTCGGACAGGTTAGTGCTTAGGAACAGTTCGCACCAGTGAGAAATGAGTCATTGTGCTCAAACCTTGTTCCGCATGTCAGAAGTCCATTTCCTTGACATTAAGAGAATGTTTATTGGCTTTCAGCTATTTACATGCAACAACACCATAGCGTGTACTGTTGCGGTATTTGAAACCGGGTTATTAGACTTATTTAATCATGAACCTTTCTCTGTAGGATTGTAAATGCCTTACTTACTGGTTTAAGAATCTTCCTGTCTTTTATATTTTGATTTCTAGCTTGTACTTTTTGCAACCTGACACCTTGGTAAATATTGGCCCACCCTTAATGAGTTTCCTGAGACTCATATAATGGAATATAATGGAATGATATGAAAGTGCATAGTCATGCTGGCTGGCTAAATGCCCATGTCCTGTCTGGGTTAGCTAGCCAAACTCTGTTTCCCAGTGTGACAACAAACAGCCTTGGTTATCTGCCTAATGCGTACTTCAACTTCTGTAATGGTGTTTATTTTAAGAAATCTATAATTATTTAAACTGACCTCATCTGTAATGGATACACTTGAAGCCATGTAGTGTAGATCATCCTGCAAGCCTCCTAAAGTAAAATAAAATGGAAATTGAGTTCAATAAAATACAAATCAAGCTAAAAATGTTAAATAACATGTTATATTAAATTATGTTTAATAAATGTTAAAACAATTAAATAATTTCCTTCCCAAAAAATTAACATTAAACATAAATAATCTGTGTTGTTGTTCTATTAACCCTTAAATAATAATAATAATAATAATAATAATAATAATAAAAATAAACAAACAGATAAATACATTTTAATACTAGCCTTGTCCATCTCCAAATAATAAATCCTGAATTTTTTTAGCATGTCCTGGTGGCTCGGTGGTTTTAAGTGACTGCTTATACAACTTATAGCTTTATACTCATAGTATATTACAAAAAACCAGATCTTCTAAATGAATGTTTCGATAATCCAGTTAAGAATGATGCATTCGTGGTTGTGGTTTTATTCCTGGCAAAATACTAGGAAAGAAGTATTTTTTTTTTGTTTTTTTTTGTACTGAACTGATCCTAATCCCTGACAGATGCTACAAAAAAAAGAAAAGAAAAAGTAAAACTCCGTAACCTAGAGCCAGACAAATCAAGCTAAATTAAATTAAGAAAAAAGTTAAATAACATGTTATATTAAATTATGTTTAATAAAGGTTCCAACAATTAAAACATTTTTTGCCCAAAAAATTTACATTAAGCATAAATAATCTGTGTTGTTGTTCTATTAACCTTTAACTAATAATAATAATAATAATAATAATAATAATAAGTAAACAGAAAAATACATTTTAATACTACCCTTGTCCATCTCCAAATATTAAATCCTGAATTTTTTTATCATGTCCTGGTGGCTTGGGGGTCTTAAGTGACTGCTTATACAACTTATAGCTATATACTCATAGTATATTACATAAAATAACAATGACTAAAACCAGATCTTCTAAATGAATGTTTCGATAATCCAGTTAAGAATGATGCATTCATGGTTGTAGTTTTATTCCTGGCAAAATACTAGGAAAGAAGTATTTTTTTATTTTATTTTTGTACTGAACTGATCCTAATGCCTGACAGATGTTACAAAAAAAAAAGAAAAGAAAAAGTAAAACTCCGTAACCTAGAGCCAGACTTCTGATTTAGTTTATTTTCCATATAAGAAACATGAGTATGATATCTCGTTTGCAGACTCCTGGTCTTTTCCCATGGGTCTGACAGATCTTCCAGACACCAGATACTTTCTATCTGTTACCCATCAGTCATTACACCAGAGCCACGACAAGCAGAAGCCTGTACTCACAGCAACACTTCGATCACACGTGCAGGAAAAGCTGAGAAGCTGCTTCCAGCAGTTCAGCTCTGAGGATGCATGCATTAACCATCTGCTCCTGCTGCATCGATACCTCGCGGTAATGATTAGCCGAAAAGGAAGAGCTACTTTAATGCGTCTGTTGCGTAGTGAAGGATAATGGATATCGATGACCACGGGCCCATATTAATGCATTATACAGCATTCTGGTGTAAGAGCAGTCTCTCAGCAGTTAAAGCTAAAGCTGGAGATAGACACCAGAAGTGTCTGGTGGGCTTAGGGATGCCACAGAGCCAATGCTGGGCTTTAACTACTCAGTTATCGTTTTGAGCCCAGTGGATAATAAAGTCTAGATAAAGTCTAGTGTTTCCGAGCTGCATAAATGGTGCATTTAAAGCCATCTGTCTGTATTTTTATGTGTTTATACCTAAGGGGTTGCGTTTACAGTGCACTGTCTGACATATCCATCTCAATCCTGTCCTCAAGGTAGCATAAAAATGCTGATGTCAACACAATCCTGTGAAAAACTAACACAAGTTACCCAATACAGTGAGTTATGAATACACACAATGACAAACTGTGAAAATTTTTATATTAAGTCCGTTTTACTGAGCGTCTCGGTGCCTCATTAGAATACTAGACATAGTCCAGGAACAGTGTGTGTGTGTGTATATATATGTGTGCGTGTGTGTGTGTGTGTGTGTGCACCTGCTGCTAAGCATCAGACTCACGCTTTATCTTTGTCACACCGAATCCGAATCAACCAGCTGGGGAGAAATGAAAACGACTCAGGCTAGCGGAAACGTTCCGCTCTCCCTCACCTCAGGTTGTTTCCACACATTAGGGCACATTTGGGAAGGTGTACTCTCGTCTCGGAAGTGTTAGGACAGGCAAGAATAATTGGGTAGACATTTTATCAACTGTCGAGTAGATTTACATACACAAAATAACTCCAAAACTGCCAGAAAGTACAATATTTCTAGGGTAATTTATTTATTTAGATCATAGCTGCCTACGGGGAGACCCAGGAGTCCATGAAATCACAACCCACATCATTAAAATGTGAATATTTATGGATCCAAAGTCAACACAAATCTGATATCAAGTGTTGGTGGATAGAAATAAATCGTTTTAATGAAACAATTCAATGGCTGTTTTTAGGTTATAATGTCATAGTCTGTGGACAAACAGGTCTTTGGTTACAAAAGGTTTGAGAACTAGCCATGTGCATAATCTGATTTACATTTACATTTACGGCATTTGGCAGACACTCTTATCCAGAGCGACTTATATTTATCACATTTATACAACTGAGCAGTTGAGGGTCAAGGGCCTTGCTCAAGGGCCCAACATTGGCAGCTTCGAACCCCAATCTTCTGACCAACGTCTTAACCACTGAGCTACCAGTGTCCCTTGTGAAATTCCGTACTTGACAATACTTTATGTTGTACTACTTTCACTCTGACCAATAAGCCACCAAAAGGGACATTTTTGGACTGGGTTCTCATCATAGAGATGTTTTACATTGTTTTATACATATGTATACAGGGTGACTCAAAAGTCAGGATATGTTTTATTTCAGAAACTAAAAGGGCGAATAACATATCTGAATACCCCAGCAAGTAATGGGTGAGGGGGCCTTTCTTTTAGGCTGTGTCTGAAACATGGCCACCATCTTGAAAGCCGTCATACTGGATCAAGGGAAAGATTTTCCAGTAAAGGTGGTCATGTGTCCTGTGACTTTTGACTCACCCGGTATATACCATTATACATATGTACACACTGATTAGCTACAACATTGGAACGAACTCCCAAACAGCCCTCAAAACAGCTCTGACCTGTCAAGACTTCACTAGACCTCTGAAAGTGTTCTATGGTTTCTAGCACCAAGATGTTAATAACAAATCCTACTGTGGATCTTCTATGGGTTTGGACCAGACAAGTAAGCCTTTACCCCCACACATATCACTGAGCCTTGGTCTTCCATGACCCTGTCACTGGTTCATTGGTTGTCCTTCTCTGGGTCACAAGTTTTGGAGATGCTCCCAGTCATCTCGACATCATGATTTAGTCCTTGTCAAAATGACTCTTGTCCCTTTTTCCTGCTTCAAGCTTATCAACTTTGAGAACTGACTGTTCACTTGCTGCCTAATTTATCCCACCCCTTGACAGGTGCCAGTGTAATGAAATAATCAGTGTTCTTCAATTTAACAGTCAGTGGCTTTATGGCTGATCAGTGTGTATGTATGTATATATATATATATATATATATATATATATATGTATATGTATGTATATATAGAAAATGTATTCATATGTATATATATTTAGAAAGAAAACTATGACCTGGAACCATAAAGTATACCATATGGTATAGTATACCATAAGGGACAATAGTAAAACCATGGCAGATTCCTAGTATACATAGTTATTCACATAGACAAATATCAACAGTGTCACTATGTTGTGTTCAGGCTTTGACACTTCTACATCACTCCATTAACTCCATTTATAACCTAAACTATATAACTATATAACTATAAATAGATATATTGCTATAATTTCTCAAATTATAAGCAAATTAGTATTCTAACTTAAACCACCATGACTCCTGCCCAGGCAGTTACTAAGGATGAACTAATGAAGGCAATAAACGCCATATTTAACACTGTCACGTGTTTGTCCTGTGAGCTTTATTCTCTGGTTACCTGTTTTTTTATTAATAACTGATAATCTGTGTCACTCAGATGAGGATGGTTTCCCTTCTGAGTCTGGTTTCTACCACTGGCTTTTTTCAGAAATAAAAGTTCTATACATGTATAATCTGTTCTTTTATTTTAAAAAAATGTCCATTGTTAAAAGCACTACATAAATAAAAGGAATAAAATTTAATTGAGTCTCTTACTCATGCCTTCATGACGTCCATCTTGGTCTTTTTGCTAAATGAAGTGCCTTTTCTGTATAATGTAATTATATGTAGTCACTCCAGATCCCTAATAATAATAATACAGGCGAGGTTATTGATTTTACAGTACTGTAATGGGCTTGACACTGAACAGCTAATATAACACTAAATTATGGTCATTTATGAATTTTGACAAACGGCTGAAGTAGCTAGCAGGCTGTTATTATGCTACTGATAGAAACTACAAGAACACATTCTTTAATATTAATTGTAGTAGGATCCCAGCTAGACATACATACTAAAGCTCCCCAATATTTTAACAATCCCAATATTAAACTTGTTTTTATTATTATTATTATTATTATTATTATTAGCTTTAGCAGCCTGAGCAGGCAAGCAAAACTGAGCACTGACCAAAGCATGACTTCGCATAAGACCTGGTCATTAACCCGGCGTGCACGTAAACATTATTCTGTGCCGAGTAAAGCTGCGTTAACGATCTGTGAAAGTGGCTCGGGCTGTTGGGGGAATTTAAATGACCATCCGCTAGCTCCTTTTTGTCCCAAGGGTGAGCTTCATCCTTAATTGAAGATGGAGGCGAGCTGATGCAGGTCCGCTTTCAGGCCTAATGACATCCACACACCACCTTTCCCATCGCCATTCACTTAGTGTCAGCACTATCCTATTAGCTGTTCCAAACTCAACAAACTCGCCACAGGCGACTCCGGCATGCAGAGCGAGCCTGGATATGAGTCATGCCAGACTTTTCTCATTAAATCACAAAATGGTTCGGGTTTTGAAAGACTGTCTTTGTGCTTAAAGACATCAATGAGCCTGAATGTCACTTGAACACATGTAAATCAGATAACTCTCTCCTGAACCTTTAGTTTATAGGCAGCCATTAAGGCAGTACTGGATGTCGTGTATTATTCTAATGAAGTAAGGCATCTTTTTAGCTATTTATACCACATCAGATCTCAAAGGAGGGCTTGGCTGCAAGGTTTATATTCATACACTCATATTAATAATTTATCGCTTTTGTTATGTAATACCATGGATTATAAAATTGTGTAGTAGTGACATTTTCTGTAAGGAAAGTCATGGAAGGAGTTTCCAGTTCCGGGGGGACTGAAATGAACTTGGTTTACAGATGTCCAACACCATTACACTAATCAGCCATAACATTAAATCAACCTGCTAAAACAACTCTGAACCACTGACGCATGGACTCCACTAAAACGCTGAACTGTGGTTCTGCGATATCGGTTACCAGGATGTTAGCAACAGATCCTTTTGTGGATCTTCTGTGGAATCGGAGTAAGCCTTAGGTGCCCATGACCCTCTCACTGGTTCACTGGTTGCCTTCCTTGGACCACTGCTTACCGGGACACATCTCACAAGATCTGTTGTTTTGGAGATGCTCTGACCCAGTCATCTAGACATCACAATCTGGTCCTTGTCACTCAGATTAGATTATTTTTTCTCAATGACACTGTGAAAGGGCGGGATTTATTATGCAGGAAATACAGTACTGTCAAAGGCAATGTGTTGGAAGCAAGAAAAATGGGCAAGCATAAGGATCTGAGTGACTTTGACTCAGAGCATCTCCAAAACAGCTGATCTTCTGAGGTGTGTCCCAGTAAGCAGTGTTCCAAGGAAGGACAATCGGTGAACCAGTGACACGGTTGTGGGCACCCAAGGCTAACAATGGTTAACTTGTCTGGGCCGATCAGACAGAAGATCCAGGTGCCAGATACCAGAGAACACCTACAGAGGTCTTGTGGAGCCCATGATTTGACAAAATATGATTCTTTAATTCATAAACAATAAGTGTAATGTGTTTGTTACGTAATGTAAATAATATGAGTAACATTTTGGGATGTGCTGTTACTGATAATCATCTCCAGCGTGATAACTGTAACTTCATTACACCACCCTGTTGTTAATCCCATGGAATACATAAAAAAAAGTGAAATATATTTTCAAACTTGGTCTGAACGGATTTCTTTTTCTTTTTTCGGAATGTTGAAAGCCTTCGGGATCCAAACGTGTTAAAGCTCTTTTCTTGAGAAGCTCCACATGTGCTGTTAGCAGCCACCGGTGGATGAAAGACAGGGATGGAAGGAATGCCAAGGAGAAAGAAGAGGAGGAAAGGGCTGGGCTTTGATCATTGGGTTGTAGAAACACACACACACACACACACACACACACAGACACACACACACACACACACACACACACACTGGTCTGAGGCAACCTTAAAATTCCTCCTTGCGTTCTTTCCTGCTCTGTGAAATCAGGTCTCATCTCTCAGATGTGAGCAGCTGTAAAAACAAATTGGGATACACGTCCAGGCCGCCCTCTGAAACTTCTCATTAGGAGAGAGAGAGAGAGAGGGAGAGAGAGAGAGAGAGAGAGGGAGAGAGAGAGAGAGAGAGAGATAATTTCTGAGTCCTGGTCTCCTTTTGAGACACTGATCTCAGTATTTAAGACGTCATGCTTATACGGTGCTCTCAATTAGGATTAGATTATATATCACCAATTGCATGAGGAGTGAAACACTCCAGGGCTCCAGGGTGATGAGCAGCGGCATGGTGGTGCCACAGGTAGCGTGTGTGCTACACAGCTCCACTGATCTGGGGTTGTGGGTTTGAAACTTGCTCTAGTCCCAACCGTGAGGAGTTTGGTGTGTTCTTCATGTGTCTGTGTGGGTATTCACTTGTTTCTGATTCCGGGTGGACTCTGGACAAACTGCGACCCTGACGGATGAAGCGGATAAGAGAATGATTACGATTGACTGGTACACCAGTCTAATAGTTGGTAGGTCCCCCAAGGAACTGCAGAAATATGGCAGGGAATGGACTCAATTCTTGTGGAAATATTCTGTAGGCAATAAAGACCATAGTTCCTTCAGAAAGATCCAAAATATCTAGACATGTCTTTAGACACCTCACAGTTGTTTATAGGGGCAAGATTAAGGTTACTGTCTGTACCAGTTAAGAGGATCAGAGCTTTATGATGATTTGGAAAAATCACTGGCCTAGATCTGAATGGGCCAGATGGACACTTGTCAGCTGTGCGCTGAAATCCGGACAGAAATGGTGCCACCTGTGCAGGTTTCCCCTCTTATTAAGATAGCCAGGTACTCAGCTCTGATTGTGGGGATCATCTACAGGAGAAAGTGCTATGAATACTTGAAGTGGCAGAGAAGAGGAAGATCAAGAAGAAAGTGGGGGGCAGCCGTGGCCTAGTGGTTAGGGAACCGGTCCCGGGTTTGATCCCTGCAACGGACAAGATACGACTAGAGGAAGAGCGCGACCTTTGTACCCAGAGCCGTCCAGCTCCTCAACTCATAGCCCCATCATACAATCACTACCCCCACAACATCGTACGGACTATTCCAGACTCTAATTACTTTTCACACTGCACCTACTACCTCACTGCAATTGCACATCTTTGTGTATACACCTATAAGATCAGTCACTTTATCTTATTTGCACTACTCAGTTTGCACTGCAAACCATCAGGTCACATATACTGATGTTCAGTTGTTCGTATTTATGTATGGCACGATTTGGTTGACTTATGTTTATATTTATATTCTTATATCTCTATTTGTTTTTTTATATATGTATATTTCCTCCCATGTCATTGCTGCTCTGCGTGCCCTCAATTGCCCCCCACGGGGATGAATAAAGTTTTCTGAATCTGAATCTGACTAAACTTAACCCCTGCAACAGCTCGGCCAACGCTGTGGTTTCGCTTTTCTTCTCTTCCTCCCTGACCTTCCTCACCTTCTGACACATTAACAACTGCTGTTTTACAATGAATAGGATTCCTGCTCACAGTCCATATGACCACATGTACATCCAATGGTTTTATTTCCTCATCTGCCGTCGGATCGGCTTAGAACACACCAGGGTTCATTTTTATTACCTTACTGACATGGGGCAAATGATGTGAACAGTATCTGGCTCGGGGATCAATTTAGAGTTCACGTTGATCAGGAGAATTAATAAATAAGTAAGTAAATAAATAAATAAATCCTCAATCCCATGCATTGTTCCTTCTCTTGCAGCTATATAGAAGAGTGAGGTCAGCGGAGAGGTTAGGTTATAGCTAAGTGTAAGGAGGCAAGTATGAAAATTAAAATGCAAATGATGAGATAATTGTGGTTCGGATATTTGCAAATCGGAATTTACCCTGAAATCGAAGTCCAGATGCTGTATCTCAAAATGTCAGGACCATCAGCAGACCAGTACATGTGCATCCTGGGGACCACATGGTGCTTCAAACGCAAACAAAAAATAATTTATCTAAAAAATTTACACTGATCAGACACACTATTAACATCATACAACCACTGACAGTGAAGTGAATAACATTGTGTATCTTATTACAATGGCTCCTGTCACAAGGTGGGATCTATTATATAGCAGATGAACAGTCAGTTCTCAAAGTCGATGTGGCGGAAACAAGGAAAATGGGTAAGTGTTAGAATCTGAGTGACTTTTACAAGGGCCAGATTGTGACACCTAGACGACTGGGTCACGGCATCTCTAAAACAGCAGGACTTGTGAAGTGTGCCTGGTATACAGTAGTTAGAGCCTACCAAATGTGGTCCAAAGAAGGACAACAAGTGAACCAGCGACAAGGTCATGTAGAGCTGGGTGACATGGAAAAAATCTTACCACAATATTTTTTTTCATATCAGTTGATATTGATATATATCAATATCACAATATAAATCAAATCATTATTTGTGTTACACTTAAAGGTTCTTTTTCACAGGAATATATATTTATTTACTTTAACTTTAAAGGTATATATATATATATATATAGCTTTAAAGTTAAAGTAAATTCAAATTAATTAAAAGTATTAACACAAAATAAAAACTCAAAACTTGACCTCTATACTGTATCCTTTTCTTTTTCCATATTTAACTTTCTGGAAAACACAACAAACAAAATAAACAAACAAAAAAACAAAAAATAAACACAACTATTCTGTATATATCCTCAGTATGAATTCAAACAGCTTTCAAATGTAAACCAAAGAAAAACAAACAAGACAAACACAGCGGTAAATTATTTCTGGCATGCACTTCTACAGAAACCAAAATATTAGCATGTAGGCTAAGCCGCTGCTATGCCTACGCTCTGTGCTGTGTGCATCAACCAAACCTGAAATGGTGTAACTCAGTTCAGCCACATGATTGGTTCAGTGCGGCGCTTATCTAATTTTCATTGGCTATTTGTAGTGTCTGTCAAAACATGGATGGAACTAATTCTATCGATGTATTATCGACTACGTCTTATGCTTCTATCGAGGAAAAGTTTTATCACGATGATTATCGTTAGCATTGTATCGCCCAGCTCTAGGTCATGAGCACCCAAGTCTCACTGATGGGGGAAGAAGGCCCTACAGAAGAAGGAAGAAGGCCTACAGAAGATGCACAGAAGGATCTCTGGTTAATGGCTTGGTGCCATATTTAT
>JAOVVF010000026.1:14715398-14739437 GCA_028565595.1 Duopalatinus emarginatus
ATTACCTGCGTGGTACACACATACAAAACATATGAGAATTTTCTAATGTAGGTTTAGTAAAATGAACAGTCCTCAGAATGTATTTATTTATTCATATATTTATTTATATGCTCATCTATCGGTCTGTCTGTCTGTCTGTCTGTCTGTCTGTCTGTCTAACCCTGTTTATTTATCTATTACCTTCACATTTGTTCATTCATTCATCACTCTTATTTAATTATTTATTTATCTTGTCTATCTATCTATCTATCTATCTATCTATCTATCTATCTATCTATCTATCTATCTATCTATCTATTTCTTCATTTATTTATTTATATAAGGAATGTGTAAATTCGTTGATGTTCATCTGTATAAGAATTATTATAATAATGTTTATTCTTTAACCTCATGTTCGACTGATTAAAAAAACACAAACAAACAGATAAACAAATAAATAAATATGTATGTATGTAAACTGATTGGCATATGAAAAGTTAAATCAAGTTTCATTACTTAATTAATTCCAGAAGAAAACAATATTTACAATAAAGTTTATATCATTAACTTATTTACTATTATTATCATTTGTATTCATTGTAATTTATTACTCATAGTAATTTCTACAGTATTATTTATACTGTTATAATATGTATTTATAAATCAATATTACAGCCCTATATGAGCTGTGAGTGTCCTGTTAAAACAGCACCAACACAATCACAGTCAGTACAGATGAGTAAACCATGAGCGGTGTCCTGATCACCACTTTGTTTTATAAATAGTGCACTATGTAGTGCGTACAGGTCACTTTCAGTAGAGTACGTGTGAAGGGAGGGAGGAGGGGTTCGGGACTGTTTAGAGGCGCGTTAATTTGTAATACAAAAACGCGGTATTGTGTTAAATAGTGCGTTGTATTACTAAAATAAATTAAAAGATAGATAAATAATAATTATAAAAAATAATAATAAAATCTTTTAAACGAATATTTTTAACTGAAATACCGGTGGTAAACGGGTGCTGGTAAAACTCCGCCCCTTGCGGAAGTGACGCTGACCAATCATATCGCCGCGGAAGTACGTGACGTCAGCAGACGTGGTGCGGGGATTGGTATGCTAGCTACATTGAAACAATCTGAACAAGTCCACGGCGCTTTAACGTCTCTCTCTCTTTTCTCTCTCGCTCTTTCTCTTTTTCTCTCTCTATTCTCTCTCACTTTCTCATTCTGTTTTTTATGTCTTGCCCTGTTTACCTGAGGACTTCCCGAGACGGTGAGACAGTGAGAGCGCGTGAACTTGTCCGTGGTGTGTAAGTTTATCTCCTGTTACTTTAAAGTCGGCTGATATAAAAGCTGAGCGCTCCAGTGCTGGACTGGTGGCTTCTCTCGGTATTTAAAGGGAACGTGTAGAGACATGCAGGACAGTTCGGTTCGGGTTGATCCGGACGTGTTGTTTTTTTTTTTTACAGGTGTCTATTAGGACAATAGCATGAGGACACTGTGTATGTAGTATGGCTGTGTGGACCTGCTGGACCAGTGTGTCCAGTGTGTAAGGACAGGGTTCCTGCTCTGGTTCTGTTCTTTATGGACTTTCCCCATTTGTTTCCATAAGGAGACCTGTTCCTTCATCTCCACGTGACTGTGTTCTAAGAGACCCTGTAGGAACCATGGTGCTCAGCCTCAGAGACAGTGATTCAGATTAAAGTGAAGCTACACGTTGAGGTCAGGCTACACGTTGAAGAGGGGAGGTAAGTGCCACTGTAAGTAAAAGTCGCCCACATGCTCTGGCTTTGGGACCTGGATCGGAAAAGCATTACATCCGTGCAGGCTGGTGGACGATGGCCGCGCTTCCCCCTAGGAGCGGGTGAGAGCACGACCTTAGGGCGCATTGGATCTCCCGACAAAGATCTCGACCCTGACAGGAGGACACATGCAGGCCAAAAAGCGCTACTTCATCCTGTTCTCCACCAGCACCTGCCTCGTCCTGCTGCTGTATCTCGGTGGGCTGCAGATCGCCGAAAAGAGCCCGGGTGCCGGCGCCCGCCGTGGGCCGGAACCTCACTGGCCCAGATTCGCCGAACACCTCCAGCCTTTCCGTACGTCGGATCGCGAGGACGGCGTCCTGACGTCGCCGAGGGACAAGAGAGATGCCGTGTCCGGGGTCTACAGGGGCCGGATGTGCCGCATGGACTCGTGCTTTGACTTCTCCTTGTGCAAGAAGAACGGCTTCAGAGTTTACGTCTACCCTCAGGAGAAGGGTGAGAAGCTCTCGGAGAGCTACCAGAACATTTTGGCTTCGATCGAGAGTTCTAGGTTTTACACGTCCAACCCGGCGCAGGCTTGCTTGTTTGTCCTGAGTCTGGACACCCTGGACCGGGACCAGTTATCCCCGCAGTACGTCCACAATCTGAAAGCGCGGCTCCAGAACTTGAATCTGTGGAACGACGGCAGGAATCACCTGATATTTAATTTGTACTCTGGGACGTGGCCGAATTACACGGAGGACTTGGGTTTTGACATCGGCCAGGCCATGTTGGCCAAAGCCAGCATCAGCACAGAGAACTTCAGGCCAAACTTCGATGTTTCCATTCCCCTGTTCTCTAAAGATCACCCAAGGACAGGAGGGGAGAGGGGGTTCTTAAAATACAACTCCATCCCACCGTTTAGGAAGTATATGCTAGTATTTAAGGGGAAGCGGTACCTGACGGGGATCGGTTCGGATACCCGGAATGCCTTGTACCACGTCCATAATTCGGAGGACGTGGTCCTGCTCACCACCTGCAAGCACGGCAAAGACTGGCAGAAGCACAAAGACACGAGGTGCGACAGGGACAACGCCGAATACGACAAGTAAGTGGATTTGCTTTAGTCTGGCACCAGTGGCCTGCATATATTTTAGGAAATATAGCCTCAGCTGTCATGTCTGGTCACACTCAGATGGTAAATTGAGATCACTTTAGTGAACGCAAGCCAGCAGCTAGGAAGTATTGACTCAACGTTCTGCGGTCTGTTCGCTCTAAAGCAGCGACCACACATGGTACCAAATTGACTCGTTATGAAAAAGCAGCTCTTTCAGAGCTTTGTATAGAATACAGAAGGAAGGTCTGCTGTCTCGTAACCTCTAGTAGCTCGTCAATCCAGTTTTCATCCAGGCTTTGTGAAAAGTTCATCCTTTTCATGGCTACACAGTCTCTCAGCCACATGTTTCCAGATCAAAAACTCAGACTCAGGTCTTGATTTAACCAGCATTCCCATTCAGGATTCCTAACACTGCATCATCTCTCACACATGGCTCTGTCGCCTCTCAATGACTCAAACTAAACCAACACCAAGAATGAGCTGGATTTAAATTCTGTCTCAGGCAAATGTCACTTTTACAGTCACATGATATGGACAGAACTTTAGTGAAATGTTATATACTGCTACACCTGAACAAGCCTGCGAGTCTCAGTTGAGGAATGCAATTGTTTGTTGAATGTATTTGGTGAAAAGCTAACAAGATTGATTAACACATCCACAGAAAACCTTCTGCACTGACAAACTGAACCCTTGGTAGTTTATTAAAGCATACAATGTTTAGGATTTACATCTTTCTTTAATTTTCTCTCACGACGAATCATCCATCCATACAGTCTGCTTAAATTGGTATGATTCGTACCTCAGGATGAACTATTCGTCAGTCTGTTAAGATTAGTTCGATTTAATCTATCTAGTTTCATCCATCCACCCATCCAATCTGTTTAGATTAGCCTGATTTATCCTCAGTGAAGTGAAAGTGAACTACCCTTTTGACCAGTGTGCAGTTAAACACATACACGCTAGTGAACACACACTAGAGGGCAGTGAGCACACATGCCCCGAGCAGTGGTGGTCAGCCTCTATCAGCAGCACCCAGGGAGCATTTGAGGGTTATATGTACTGTCCAGTGGTTCTGCAGTCAATTCTTGTCAGTTGCAAGGCTCAAACCCAGGACCTTATGCTCTCATGACTCAATTTGTCCATCCATCCATCCATCCGTCCATCCAATCTCCTTAGATTAGCCTCCATCTATCCATCCAGTTTGTCTAGATTATTTTAAACTACTAATGTTTTTATCTGTCTACCGACCGACCCACCCATCTTTGTGATATCAATGCCTCAAGGTAGGGCTGGGCGATATGACCTGAAATCAGTATCACGATTAATTGAACATTTTTCCTCGAATTACGATAAATGCACAGTTATTTTTCTTTTTTTGTTTCCAGTTTACTAACACAGGTTGTGCTAAACAATTAAATCTAAGATTTGATTTCTGGGGTGCTTTAAAAATTAATCGACACACATGAACTATTTCTGGTTATTTATTGAATATTTTAAACAACTGTAATCGAAGCACACAAATCACTTGAAATGAAGACCCCTTATGTAAAGTCTTATGCTAGTTTAATGTAAACAGAAAGTTATCTGAAATGTAAAAAATAAATAACTTGCATTTCTTGCAAACAAAACAAACTATTTTAAATACCTTTAGAAAACAGCTTCAATCTCCATTAAAAAAAATATTATTAAAAAAAAAAGTCACCTCAAAAGTAGAAAATAACTCGCATATCTTGCTGCGAACTTGGTTCCATATTTAGGTTAACCTCAATGACGCTCGCTTGCTGAGGACTGGATGGTACCAAGTCACGTGACTAAACACGTGATAGCGTATTCTTTAAGGGACAGTATATGAACACGCATATAAACGGACACGGGTGAAATCATAACGATTAGAGGGTCTGAATATCGGTTTCGGTTATATTTCGATTAATTGCCCGGCCCTACCACACGGGTAATAACTCTACTTATCACTTCTTACTAAACAATATTGAGTTTGATGTTAACATAACCCTCCACTTTTGTCACAGAAACATGAGACAACGTTCAACATGGCAAACATTCGTTTACATTTATTTTATCGAAAAATGTGTACATTTTGTCACATTTTACATATTTACATATATATCTACATATTTTGAGTGTAGCTCTGAATAGGACGTGTCCAACACTAAATGTCTATATGTGCCTCTTAATACTGAAGTTCTTTGATTCTTGGTTTTATTTTTGTTTGCTGTCAGTACTTCAGCCTCTGCAGTCTGTCATCTCTGTAACGCTCCGGTTACTTCAGTATTACAAAGTGAACCATAACCTTGTCTGCTTCTGTAATACTTTTACTATTATACTTAACAGGTTTAAAACCCCACTGTAGTCTCTTCAGTGAACTGCTATATGTCTCATAAACATATACAGGATAGTGAGATTACAGTCTGTCATTACCGTATGCAGGTGTTAAAGAGGACAGACAGTATGAAGTGTGTTGAAATGATGGCTGGATTACTGACTAAAATAAATACAGAGATTTGGTCATACAGTGTTTTTCCAGCAGAATGTCACACTATAACACTTCAGGTATTGACATTATCGTGCGATTTGACCTAATTGGACTTTTTAATGGAAAATAACAAATTTGGTTTATACCAAGTCTGAAATTGAGTTCAAATTAGTTTTTAGGTTCAAACTGTTAACCAAACAGCTGCTGTATTTTCTTTTGGCACCACAAAGCACAGCAGCTATGCCCTCCCTTCCACCCCCTAGGGCATTTTGACAGATTAACAGGAACAATACCCTTGGTGCCAGTGGGGGAAGGAGGGCGGGGAAGGGTCGTTGGCCCGCAGGCCTTTCTGTCGCCCGTGTAGACATTTACCACACGGCAGTCTGTCACCGGCGAGTAAGCGCTTCCCGCATGACCCAGGGGCGACCTCGCACCCTGGCGACGTGACCTCAGACTGGAGTCTCCCGCCGGCGTGCTGTCGCTGTAACACGTCGAAATGTTCACATGCCACACGCAGCAGCGACGCAATATAACAGCATCAAATAGAGCGACGCACCGCAGCTGTTCAGTCATGACCTCCTGTCTCCGATTATTACCGTTCACACTCAGAATGGACATTTATTATTAGTTAGGAATTGATTTTAGTGGCCCGTAAAAAATTAATAAATGAAATCGACAATAAATAAAGTTTGCACATCCTTAGAACTTTTACAAGACAATAGTAATAACAATAATGAATAATTTTAAAATGGGCTAACTTAAACAATTTTTACTTAACGGTTTATGTATTTCTATTAAATATTAAATAAATGAACAAATTAACTTGCTTACTTACCTACGTATTTGCTTGTTTGTCTATTTATTTATTTTATTTACTTGCATATTTATTTATTTGTTCATCTATCTGTCTGTTTATTTATTTACATTTTTAGTGTTGTTTCAGATAAAAATATATACTAGTAATTACTAGTAATTTTCCAAACTTTATTTACTGTCTACAAAAGTAAATGTATTTTAATATATTGGTTTTTTTATGTTAAAGTTAATTTTTGTTTATTAATTTATCAATTAGTAAAATTTGTTTACAATAAGGGTGAATGAAAAAATATATATATTTTTAAAAATAGTGCGCAATTTTAAAATTTAATGGTTAACTTCTAGGCAGTTTTAAATTATTTAGCACAACTTTAAAGCATTTTTATATGTATTTTATATTAAAATGTATGATGTTGCAGAAAAGGTTGTTGATATAGTGCATATATTCACTTTATATCAGCGTAGTTCTCAGACCTGTAGTCGTTAATTTTTATGGATGTGGATAGGAGTGTATAATAAAAATACAAATAACTTCAACCTCTGACTGACTTTAAAAACAGTGTGTCTGGTGTTTCAGTGACCGAGCTTTTCCATGTACTTGTGCTTTTCTGAGAAGGCTTTTAAACGATTTTCCCTCCCCTGCCGCCATGCGGCTTCATGCTCCCATGCTGTGTGTATTATAATTAGCCTGAATTAGTCATTCAGCAACACATTAGTCTGCCGAGATGTTTTCGACGTCTTTGACGCTAAAATTCATGCGTCTCAATCACGGCGGTGTGGTAAGGACTCTAATGTGGCTCATTAAACTTTCAGATTCTGAAGGAAAATACGGTTATGTCCTTAAAACCTTTCTTCTTTCCTCTTTTCCTCAACTAGTAACATTGATAAATCCTAAACGTTTTATTTTGGACTAATTTAATTTGTCACTTTAAGCTAATTTTGTGTAATTAGTAGCTAGCTGGCGTGCTGACTAGTAATTAAAATAGTAGTCATCTAGATAAAACGACACACCGCTAACATCTGGTGCAAAATTAGTTGTACGTGACGACTTTCCTTAATTTAGTCTCTGGCTTTTTCATTGGATAATTAAAGGTTGTTTGTTTCCTAAAAGGGAAGTGCTCTGTTAAAGAACTAACGAGGGATGTACGTTTAAAAACATGGATTTTCCATTGGTTCTTTAACTGGTTAATGGTTTGAGTTTTTTAAGGGACACGTTTTGTTAGGGTCAGAGCAGAAAGTTTATAGGCTTCCTCTAAATGGACAAATTACAGCAGGACGGTGGGTACTAGATTTATGGTAAGAAGAAGAATTAAAATGGGACATTGTGGGGTTTTTTTGTTGTTGTTGTTAGGGTTTACTACATACAAATATAAATTCCTCAGGTGACACAAACTGAAGAACCGGTTAGGCTCCTCAAAGGTTTTTTTTTGTATGATTAGAGTGTCTAGTATATATATGCCACTGTTTCAGAGTTTTGTATGGAAATCTTCTCAAGAAGGACAACCAAAAGTAGCTAAAGGGTCTAGACTATTTCGAAAAATGAGCATCCCTGAATGTGGTAGCTCAGTGGTAGTTAAGATGTTTGACTATTAAGCAGAAGGTCATGAAGGTCTTGCTTAAAGGCCCAGCCGTTGAAGCTTGTTAGTGATGGGATCGTCTTTAAGCAAGCCCCTTAACTCCTTTATCGTACAAATGTAAGACGCTCTGGATGAGAACATCTGCCAAATGCTGTAAATATAATAAAGCAACAGGGTTCATCAGAAGGTTAAAAGGTCGTAGCATACATTTTAAATGGCTGGCACTCAACTAGTCTTGTTAGAAGACTATAGAAAAATGCTTTAGTGCAGGTAAAACCGTCACCTATGCTGTTGGAATTATAAGGCTTCTCTTGGATGGTTAAAGGTCTAGTATTTGAAACCGTCTCCTGACCCCAGTGTTGTAGTGTTTTGCATAGAGTCTTGTCATCTAGGAGGACACCCAATTAAAAAAAAAAACCCTACAAAGGTTCCATGGATGGTTGAATGTTCAAGCAGTGTTTTAATAATGTGTATCTAGTACAGTATCTGCACACATGGGATGATTTTCTTTGGTGGTTCTTGAAGGTTTCATTGGATATCCTAGATTTCTGGTCTCAGAAGTGTTTATTCTTCATATAAGCCTGTCCTCCAGATGGACAATCAAAATATGGCTTGTACTACAAGGATTTCTTGGACGAGAATGAAACCGGTCTTGTGACCAGAAAGTTGCTGGTTTAATTCAGTGAATGGCGTTACAACTGAGGTGCTCTTTAGCATGTCCCTAATCACTAACTGCTCCCCAGGCACCATTGATGGGGTTGCCCACTGCTCAGGTTTCTCTGGTGTGTGTTCCACTGCACAGAGGGCTCAGTTTCCTGTATGTTCAAGCACAATGGTCAAAGTTAAGTTCTATATGGAACCTTGTGTGAAGTCCTTTAATAATAAATAAAATAAAATGGGGTTTTTATCCTGGTGAAAGATTTCTGCTTTATCTGAACCTTGAGACAAAGGTTTCTTGAGGGATGACCAAAGGATCTAAAGATTTATGTTTGTCTCCCACACTTTTTGGTTCTACCTAGAACATTTAACGGTTGATACAATTGTGCAAATGGAAAAGATCGAGCTCTAGATTTCGTGTCTGTAGATGATTCTTGTTTCTAATCAGTCTTTTATGAAGGTTAAAGCCTTAACCTTTAAATTGAACCCAACAGCCAGAGGCAAATCCGACTCGTTCTGGCACTCTGAACATTAATATAGCGCGCCCCGTCAGCATTCAGGAACCTAGCGAATGATTTTCGCCTTGACAGGATTTTGCGTAATTGCTGTATGACAATAAAAAATGCATGGCACTTTTTTTTTTCAGTGCAGCCAGCAGCTCATTCTCTTCTCATTTCCCTTACTAGCCATGGGCCAGTTTTCCTCCCATCTCTCCACATGGATGCACAGCGAAGACGCCGTACACGAGCGTTCATGTGAACCCACGGCGCTGATGGCTATGCTGGTGAATTATTGATGGCTATATTTGAGTCATGTTCAACCCCCCCTTCCTTTACTTGAAAATTTCATGTCTTATTCATGGACCCTTCAGATCTTCTCCATCATTTCTCACAGCGCATCCCCTGTAGGCAGGACTATTTTGGAAAATTAAGTAAGTGACTAGGAAACATGAAATGAGATGGTTCTGGGTAAATTCAAACACTGTCATGACACTGATGGAGTCTGGAACAGTGTCTCGGATCCTAGATCGTGTAACTAGGTAGTGTTTAATAGGAAGACATCAGGCAAACTCTGGAGGCTATAAATCTTTTCTAACAAGATGCAGTGATTGTTAATATTCTTGTTTTCCTGCAGTTTGGATAGGATAATATTCCTGATCACGTAGCGGTTGAGGATGCGTGGTCACTTGGTGTGGTCTTGATGATGTACACATGGACATCACACATGACCATAAGATAGATGCAGGCTTTACCTGTGCTAGACCTTCACCGCCTGATAGCCTGGCTTCGTTGACACTCTTTTTACATACTCTGCTTTTTGGTGTATTAAATGTCAAGCTAGGTCTTGACATTTCCCACTGAGAGTGCGCATCTGTCAGTGTCTGGCGATTTGATTTGATTCAGGTTTTCCGGGTCACGATTCGATTCAGGAACAATTTCAGATTCAGGAACGATTTTTCTGTTCACATGATTTATAAATTTTGTTTAAATTATGTAGTTGACGAGATGAAATGACAAAGTAAACTAATTTACATTTAAAAGTTTATTTAAAACAATACTTTTAGGTTTCTTACTGTATCAGATCTTTTTGCCTCATTTTATATTTAAACCAAAATAGGTTTATGCATAAACTTCTGTAAATTTTTGGGCATTTTGAGTTGATTTAGAATTGCCAGGACTAGGAATTCTTTAAAGAACCGATTTTTTCCAGCTCTCCTAATTCCCACCCACTAGCCAGATCTCCTCTATCACATGAGCACCAACACTTTCTTCTTCTGAGACCTGTGTAGATGCCTAATACATCTTTTCATACTGCTGCTCAGATGGCTCACTTAGAGGAAAGTTCTGTCTGCCCACTTTTACATACATGAGCTCACGGATGTCTCCAGGTGACTAGTGTCACTGTGATTGACAGGAGAGTTTAAGTATTCCCGTGTCACAGAGTGGCAGCTTGTAAACAATCAGTTCTCAAAGTTAATGTTTTAGAGGCAGGAAAAATGGGCAAGGATCTGAACGACTTTGACACGGACCATATTGTGATAGTTAGGTGACTGGGTTAGAGCATCTCCAAAACAGCAGGTCTTGTCGGTGTGTCACTGTTTTAGCTGGCTAGTACCTTCCAAAAGTGGTCTGAGGAAGGAGGATGGGGGGCTAACATGTCTAATTCTAATTCCAGAGAAGGATCTGTTACTAATGTGTCTTGCCTCCACAGGTCAGAGCTGAATTTGGGGCTGTTTAAGCATTTTAATATTATGGCTGATTACTATTGCATATAATTTAATAATCTGTATTTTTTTAAACTTGCAGTCAGAATTTGATTAATTGGTCTAAGTTTGGGTTTAAGAAGTGTTACTATAGGTAAATGGTGTTCCTAAGGATTTCTAGGGTGCCAATAATTAAAAACTTGGGGCTTTTTAAAAAAATGTATATTGTTTTTTTTTTTTTTTTTTTTTTAAAGATCATTTACTTTAGCCAAAATGTTATTTTTTCATACCAGGGTGCCAATAATTTTGGAGATGAGACAAGAGGAACATCCAGTACCAAATCCAAATTCACGTCACTTCTGATAAGTCATACTACAGAGAGAATATGTTCTCTAACCAGTTTTATATCTCTCACCAACCCGGTTGTTATGCTAATATAAAACATCATACATTTAAAGAAATGGTTGAATGGAAGCTATTACTTTCTTATCAACCTTCCGTTTATGGTCAAAATGTCACGTATTGTAAGTGACACTTTTCCTTAGACCTGAAGTGAGAGGTAATTATAGTAAAGGTTTATCACCTGCATAATTAGCACTAGGCATCATAGCCACATTTGTATTACTGTTCCCTTTAGGCAATGGCTGCTAATTAACTCGGAACGTTCTCTGAATTTTGATTCTGAGTTACGTTTGAAAGACTTCCTCCTTTTTCTGCGTCCCTGAGAAAAATCTGAGAGAAAAGAAAAAATTTGTGTAGATAAGTAAACTGCTTGAAACCACTAGAGGGCTGAAATTGACTATTAAGATTAAAAATAATAAGTTAAAGCAGCCATTTTGAGCAAAATCAGCTTCTTAACGGTTCTGTGAAACGTTTAACATTCCCGCTCAGTGCTGCCTGTTGGTTTACCTGAGTGGGTAATTTTCTAACGGCCTCCTGGATCCGTCGTAACGCGAGACACCATTTCGCAGACAGCTGTTTCACTCGTTTAATAGTGGATTTGGCCACTTTCGCCCCGACAGCCGCCATAATCACACGCCGAGACATCACGGCGGGTTTAATGAGACGGCGATACTCGAAAAGATAACAGACTGCTTACAGATCAGTGCACTCTCCACCCCTGCCTTAGTGGGTGATTATGGGTAGGAAGCACAGGGCGCTTCAGCTGCTGAAGGGCCCTTGATGAGGGAGTGGAGTGGAGGAAATAATGATAGAAATAGGATCTGACTCACCTGAGTCAAAATAGCCTAAATAAAGGACGGACTGAGACGACACTGGTCTCGTAATAACTTGATTTAACAGGTTTGTTTTTTGTTTAAAAAAATCTTACCAATTAGCAGTGGTGTACAGCGCACATTGACGTGGTAGAAAAACTGGTACAGATGTGATTATGCAAAAATAGTTTTTGGCTGGTGGTGTCTCCATAATGGTATGGAGATTTGTTTAGCTGGAATTCCATGGGACCCCTGATACATCTACAAATGTCTCTGACAGGTGAACACTGTGTGTCTCCTTTCTGACCAGTTACACCAGTTCATGTCCTGTATTCATTCTGATGGTTTGGTCTCTTGCAACAGGACAACACACCACCACACACGTCTAGAGACGATGAATTATGGTTAGAGGAACACTCGTGAGTTTGTAACACTTCAGAGTATAGCGTGGTCTTTTATTTACTTTGCAAGGCCAGGAAGCATGTTACATCACTTCTCTAACACTTTTGTGTGATTGCTAGTCAGTGATTGCATCAACCCCATTGCTTTTCCTGACGAAGATCAAAACATGGCGCTCGTTATGGTTTTTATACACGCAATCCAAAAGGAGTGACGCATTTTATTTAATGTACTGTAAAAGTAAGATATCTGCTTAGAAATGTAGTAAAGTTAAAGTCACTCGTAATGGACATACTTTGTTATTGTCCGACACTGTCAGTCAGCATACAAGTTTAAAATAGTGTATTTAAAACAAAAAAAAAAAAGTGTGGGTCAGGATTTTTTGTTATTCTTGCTTTTTTAAAATTGTTTAATTTATTCAATTCTTTTTAAAATACATTAAAATTTTAAATTTAGCCTGTCTGGCTATTAATTTATTTATTTACTTATGTCTATTTGTCTGTCTGTCTTATTTATATATTTTAGCTAGTTTGCTTTTGGAAAACACACACCCTTTATTTATTTATTTATTTATTTATTTATTTATTCATATTTAAATGGGTTTTGGAATAAATCTGTCTAGACATATACTTATTATTATTATTATTATTATTATTATTATTATTATTATTATTATTATTATTTTAACATTTTATTTGTCCAAATGTTTATTTTTTTTATACATTTTTACTCAAACAGAAGTAATAAGGCCTAATTATGTTTATAATGTTAAAGGTATTTTCTCTGAATATCAGCCTCGTCCATATCACCTGGAGAAAAGTTCGCTCCCTGTAACGCTTTATAAGGCTGGGACATGTAAACATGAGCGTCTGAGGCAGAGCGGAAACGTCAGGTTTGTTCAGGTAATGCTCCCGTAGCTGTATCGGTTTTCTCAGGTCTCACTATATGACAGATTTAGCTTCTCCAGCTGTCACTTTGAGAGCTTAAGCCTTCGCACACTTGTGCGTCCGGATGATGTTGCAGCTCAGGAGTAAGGAAAGCCGAGAGTGTTTTCAAGCCGCTCGTCTTCGTTCCCGATTTGGAAAGTCATTTGGCAGTGTGGGAAAATGTCGGGTCAACCTGCTTGTCCCATTTCAACACGCGCACACACACACACACACACACACACACACACACACACACACACACACACTAAACTCACCATCACACAGACGGCTAAAACAGCCGAGTCTGCAGCTGGCAGGAGGTTCTGTGGTCCTCACAGCGCAGCCACAACCAGGAAAAGTGGTTTGCTGGTTTTCAAAAAGTTTGTCGCCACACTTCTTTTTCTTCACCATTCATGCGTTATAATTTAAGCCCCTCCAAAAGGACGTTTTTCCCTCTAGTAGCTCTGTCATCTTTCCACAAGCCAAGCATTTTCTTCCCCCTGTCGTGCTCAAGATGGAAGAGAAACAAGTGTGGACTCGGATAAGAATTCAACACGATGCCTCAGTGAACCTGTCAATTTGCATCGATTCATTTCCATGGGCTGTTTTGCATATATCCCTGCATACCTTTTTTTTCCTCCGGCATGCTGCTATTTTCATAAGAACTTGACTAAAAAGAAGGAAAGTACTTTGATTAGCGTTTTCACTGTTTTAGCTATTCATGCATCCGTAGAGGAAGATTTGGAGCAGATTCATATAAAAGGATATCATTGGACAGAAGTTGTTGTAAGGGCTTCCAGGTGATAAACTAAGGAACTCTTTACCCTTGCTGTAATTCTTCATTTACACTAACAAAAGACAGAGCGACATTTCTCAGTTTTGGGCCTCTTACCAGGTATCCAAATATCTGAGTTAGAACAATTCTATGCTATCACTATCCGTACCCAGAAAACCTCCAATGTCCAATAGTTTCACAGTACCAAATTTATGACTGTGCGATATTTGCCTAAATATCACAATACTGATATTGAAATGTGGCCAAAAAAATCAGAAATGCAATAATAAACGGCCAGCTTGCGAGTTACTATAAAGAAAACATTACCACTGTACAGCATTGCATCTGCATATAGAGCGCTCTATAAACCTTAACATCAAAAACACAAACGGGCAAATAAAAAAAAAAAAAACTCATCTCATCACAGTGACACCTGTCAAGGGGTGGGCAACAAACGAACAGTCTGTTTTTAAAGCTGATGTGTTGTTAGCAGAAAATATGGGCAAGCGTAATTGTCACGGTTGGGCAGCTAGGTCAGAGCAACTATATCTACGCAGTGATTAGTACCTACCAAAAGTGGTCCAATAATGGGCAACTGGTGAACCAGGACAGAAAAATGGGCTCCCAAGGTTTACTGATGTGCCAAAGCTAGTCTGTCTGGTCTGATCCCATAGAAGATCTAGAGAAAGAAATGTTGCTAAGTTATTGGTAACTTAGGGAATCAGGACTTCTTTGTCAGGCTACACTCAGTCAATCGATACAAGATCCTTGGCCAAATTGGATGTGTTGATTGATTTGCATTGGTTTGTGTACGTTTAAACGATTTTACAGACAGACGTTTTGCTGTGACTGTCAGATATTAAAGCACAATAATTCTATATTTCGCTTTATGTATCACAGACAGTCGACAAGAGCACTTGTATTAGCAGCCTTGCCTCCTGATTTGTCTCTATGAAAGCTGCAACTTGCACATGAGACATAAAAATGCTTGTTACGCCCACCGTGCCTGCAGGGGGTGGAAACAGAGCACCACGCATACATACCGGACCGCTGTCTCAGATTCGTCGCAAGTCTTAGGTAATAGAGATCATATTAAAGCACTGCTTTAATCACAACACAACATGTACTTTAAACAAAGTAACAACGACATCAGGGAAATGAGCTCTGCAGTGGAGTGTAGACGGTTTTCGCTACTACTATCTTTCTTTCAAAGTTAAAGCAACAAGATGGTCATTAAAGTGCCCATAAGAGAAATGACCATCTTCTTTGACTTCAACTGCCTACAAGACAGCTTTATTACTCTCTATATCGAGAATCATGATGTACAGGTTGTGTTCTTTAAACACAGCCGGCTGACTCCTGACGTAGGAGACAAATGGCCTTGTCCTCGCTCTGCACAAAAATGTAATCAAAAGTCCGAGCTGCTACAGTTAGTCGCTTATTTCTTTTCTCAAGCTTGGCTAGTTTAAGAATGGACACGGCAGCAGTGTAGCCTTGGATAAATATGATGTTGGTGAGTAATGAATCTATGTAGACTCTAAAGTGACTTTATTTTGTAATTAAAGAGAGGTCTAAGTGTCATGGTCTGAGCTGTCATTGGCCTGTTTGTTGAATAAGTGGCTCTATATCTTACTGATATTGTGTTATCAATGTGATTAGCTATTAAATCTTGAAGTTCTACAAGTCATCTACAAACAAAATGATGCGGACTTGTTTACAAGGTCAAATAGTTATATCGAAGTTATGGCTGTACACTATAACAAACTTTGGAGTACTGTTTATACGGTTCCAGACTGATTGGGTTGTACGGGGCGGGGCAGTGCAGTTCTGAACTGTTAGGGGTAAATTTGGGCAGTATAATTCCAAACTGCTGGAGTATGTGGGGCAGTACAGTTCAGTACTGATTGGTATGTAAAGGGCAGTTCAGTTCCAGGGTGATTGGGTTGTATGGGGCAGTACAGTTCCAGGCTTGTTAGGTTGCTCTCCACTCCACTCATATTATCTACATTTCTGCCTAGTTGATGCCAGTCATCTGCTTTCTCATCCACCCACAATCCTCCATCTCCGTGTGCATCTGTGCCGCTAAGCCAGGCAGCAGGGTTTAAAACTGCTCTATAAATATAAAAATATAAATCCCCGAAGGGCAGCATGACGTCAGCCTGTCTCCGTGTCACACGGACCGCTCACATTTTTTCTCCTCCATGCTTTGGCTGCGCTTCCTAATTAGAAATGTGGTAGAAGCTTTGGGTTTATGGCTGCCGTTTGATCCGCAGCCTTTTTCTCCCTTTGCTGGCTGCATAGGCAGGGGCTTGGCTTTGAAAGGGTGACTGGGGGAGTTAATTTGGTGTAGCAGGCGTAACTTTTTTTTTTTTTTTATAGACCGTTTTTGTTAGTTCTTAGGTTAACACCATGTAGACGTTATTTAAAAAAAAAAAAGATTAATTGTTAGGTTTGTATGATGTTTTTCCCCTTGATTTGCTGAAAAAACATCAGTTAATTATTTAAGGTAATCGTCCATAACAGATTAAATATGACACAAAATAAAACTCTAGCTGAAACTTTTTGGGGGGGTCAATCATGAAGTGGAAAAGGTTAGTTTTGTGAAAAGTATTCTATAGATTTATGGTGAAGTGAGTCGACAAACATTTAATTGGAGTATTCCAAGTTTACTTCCTACTTTTTTTGGGTTTTTTTTTTTGTTCTGAAAGATTTCTTTTTTTTTTTTCCTTTTTCTAAATGAGCTTAACACAGTTGTTTTTGGTTACAACCATCAAGTTCATAATAGAAGTTCATTAATGATGATAATAATAATAATAATAATAAAAATAATAATAATATTTCTCATGCATTGTTTCCAAAATAAGTTTTAACATTTATTACTATAATATAAAAAAGCGTACTATAATATAATCCGAGTAAACGTCTGTATTACTTGATATAGTGATACCATGCTTTTTTTAATTTATACAGATTTATATGTGCAATTTTAGTACATACGTTTAATCACTGAAGTGGCAGACAAACTGGCACAGATTGTAATATATATATATATATATGGTGGCTATTGCTAAACAAACCCCTACCATTATGGAGCCACCACCAGCCTAGGCTCGTGTCTACCAGTTTTTCTGGCACTTCAGTGTACAGAAATACAAATAATTGTATCATATAGACCTCAGCTTGTTTATGAATGCTACATCACCAAAACAATTGGAATACTTTAGTTCATATGTAATCACCATACTTTAAAAAAAAGTAGACTGTCAGACTGTGGTACGAGCGGATATGGATGTGGACGGGAACGGCAGTGCGGGAAACGGAAGCTCTTTTGTCTTTTGGTTTGATCTGGGTTTATGGTCTCGCCTGTGTTTATTTTAGTTCGCATTTACTGGACTTTGCCTTTGGTTTGCGGTTGCGAAAGGTAGCATTAGACCACACGTGTAATGAAAGGCTTTCCAGATGTTTCCCAAAAGAACTTTTCCATCTGTGCTTTAGATGTCTGGACTTTCCCTCTGTTGTTGTCAAGCAAGTCCGCGCCATAACCTTCTTTTTATTTATTTTCTTTATTTATTTGTTTATTTAGAAGCGTGAAGTAACGACTATATTAATTATTCATGATTCTACAAAGATTGTATAACAAACATATTACAGTCGTATTGATTCGAGCAGGATATGGATGGTGCTAATGTCTAAATCGATGTGGCTCCATGGTGCCCATAACAGCCTTCATTTGTTTTTTATTATTTCTTTTGTTTGGCTTTGTTATACTGGTCAATAATACCAGGATTTTTAATGCCTGAAAAAAAATCTAATCAAAAATTAATAAAATTTCATGAAAGAATAACAATGTAAGGACAAACTGACCTTCACTGCTAATGCTAGGCAGCTAGCCAGCATGAGCTAACTTCCTAATAGCGGTATTTGTAATAATTCTCACATCTACAAAAATTAGCTAGCCAGCGACTGACTAGTCTAACATCAATCCAGTCCTCATCAACATCAAGTTGCCGGTTGAGGTTAGCTTATGTAATTTACACCACAGTGCAGTGCTCGTATCCTACATTCTGGTTGGTCAGAAGGTTTCTATAGTAACCGCTCATTCACATGGACTTGTATGCATCGTGGATGTATAGCATAACCTAGCATTAATAGTTGTGTGATGGTATTGAACAAATTTAAACATATTAGTGATATGGTGATGTTTACAGGGTGTCTCAACAGTAAGGAAACACCCATATAAAATGAAAACGGTTTGGCAGATGGTGATCCGACTTTAGAGACAAGTTATGAGTGAAGGAGGAAACCTGTTAGTCCAGAACTTGTCTATGGATGTACTCAGAATAGGCACGGTGGTCTTATACCATTTTTGAGCGTGTCTGTACCCCCTACCTACTCCCCCAGTGTGCTAACACTACGCTTAACATTCTGCTTTTCTTTGGCTTGAGAAAGCTGCACTTGCACAGCACAATGGACTTTGTCTACTTCTACTTCACTTATTTGACATCATGTATTCGAGTTCCGTGCTTGGGTATGGTTACTCATCACACTTCATGCATACCGTTCCTGAGTCTAACCGAATCACACCTGAGCTAATGTCTTCCAGCAAACACTACGCTAGGTTCATTATTGGCACTATATGGATTGATTATACTAGTCAAACGAAGAGAAATTTGGGGGTCAAACGTGCTCAGGTATGGTTTGTATTGGTTAGTGTGAGTCAGTGGTGGACAGTAACAAAGTCAATGTAATTCGGTGCCGGAATTAAGCAGTTTTTTGTGTATCTGTACTTTACTGGAGTATTTTTATTTTGGGGGACTTTTACTTTTATATCTTGCATTTCAAAATAAAAGAAGCACGTAATCACACCAATCAGGTTACAGTGCGTACTTTGTTAACGGTGGGTTGGGTTAGACATAGTTATCCCATCAGTGCAGCAGTGTCGAGTGCCAGCGGGAAAGAAAAAAGAAGAAAATTCAAACTTGTTACAGCACCCCGGTCTTATTTAAGTGACTTTTTTTGAAATACACGAGATGAAACAGCAGTATGGTGTCATACTAAAGGATCAAAAAGGATCAAAAGTTTTGCTCACCAAACAACAAAATCCGCGCATTGTCAATCACAAAATCTCATTTATGGGTTACAGATTTTAGTTTCTGGTGCACAAAACTTTAGATCAGGTTACGGATTTTGCTTTTTGGTGCGCAGATTTCCTTTTAGTACATTTAGTACAGTACAGTACAGTACCAGTAAGTTGCCAGTAAATCTTAATCCAAAACATAGCCATTTCGTTCTACCTAATAGACAAAGTTTACCTTCAGTGTTTTAAGCTTTATGATCAGTGTCAGACTAATTAATGTCATTGTATTGAAATATTGTTAACCAAGAGTGACTTTTTCTGTCAAATGAGCCAATAATAAAGAGTCTTGTTACAAAAATGATAATAGGACATTAGAGCCATAGTAAATCATTATACTTTTACTTTTGATACTTAAGTACATTTGAAGGTAAATACTTTTGTACTGTTACTCGAATGAAAAACTAAACAGAGGATTTTGTTTAGATATTTTACCTTGGGTATCTGTGCTTCTACTGAACTACTTGATTTGGGTACTTCGTCCACCACTGCTAAAATTGGATCAGCATCTGCCAGACTGTTTTTACTTTATATAGGTGCTTGTGTCCTGTTTGTGATATATTGGAAGGAGTCTCCAGTGTCAGTGGTAGGCTTAGCTGAAGACTTTCCCATGTCCACAAAGGTTTTATTAAAAGTTTTAGAAAGAGAAAAGTAAAAGAAAATTGAGGCTGGATAAGGAACAACTGTTTATAGCTGCAAGAACAGGAACTAGTGAATAAAGCGTTCTGTAATAAATACCAACTAGTGTGAGCGAAATACAATTTTACAGCATTCTGTCATAGGAAAGACGTGAACTCTGTTTCATCACACCACCCCGCTGATAATTTTCCCTTCACTGCATGTCTAAAGCTTTATTGCTTAATTATAAGACCATACGTGTTGATAACTAAACGTTATCTGGCGGAATGTGATCTGGTGGACATTTCCACTCGGCAGACATGTCATGTCAAACATTTATATTTGAGATCTGTGCACGCTTTTATTGCCAATTTTATAACAATTTCCAGCAGTTTTGAATTTTACAAGGGTGCTTTCACTGCGAGCGAGCCTTCTGGAGCGGTTTAAATCACCACGCTCTCTGTCAGAATGTGTTTAATTTATTCAGGCATTGTAACAGAAGAACAACACACACACACACATGCGAATCAGTGCTGTTGCCAGGGTGTCGTTTACACAGCAATCCCACGCTTCTGATGGAGAGATGGTGGAGGATTCTGGCCAGGCCTGGGCACGTCCGCCTCCAGCCAAAGACTGAAGAATGCTGAGAAATCTGATGGAAAGGTCACCTCCTCCCTGCTTTCCTTTTTTCTACAGAAATCACAGCCTCACCTGCCCTTTCACTAAAAACTGGACAGGAGTGTAGAACTTGTAGAAATCTGGCTTGGTTTCTCCCCCTCCGCAGCTTTGGGCTTCTCTCTGACTTCAACCTTTTAGCTGGTTTCTCTAATCATGTATGTGTGTGGGAAGGAAAAGTGGACGCAAAAGAAAGCCCAACCAAGCTGCGCTTTCGGCTTCTGCTGATGGATCTATCGTGTATCCGAGTGAATCTGAGTGATCGTGCTTGGTGAAAAGGGACTACGGAACGCGTTCCAGCAACATGCTCAGTTTTCATACGGGATTTCAGCCACGGATAAGGTTTACACATCCTGGCCAGAACAGTCTCTCGCACTGACGAAACTCTCTTGGCGATGATGATCTTGATAAAATCTTGGCTTGCATTCTTTAACAGACAGCTTGTGGTCATGTCCGATTATTTGATGGAGATCTAAAAAGATATTAGGTCTACAGTTATAATAATTCCAATACATTTGGCCTACATCAAGCTGAATGTGTCCAGATTCAGGCTATAAACAGGCTCACATGAACAAAGTGTGTCCATAGGTTTTTGGGCATGATGTTGTTGTTATTGTTGTAATGACTTAGCGGTTTTTGTCATTCGCAGCAAAATCGGTGTGAGAACCCAAACAAAGCTGGGGTTAAGCAGATAAGCCTGATTGGGTGCCGATGGGGTCCTCAAAGCTTTTAGTCTACGTTTGAAATCTTATGCGGTTTTTTGGATTATTTATTTGACTCGTATTAGCATATCCTGATTTGATTTCAGTGTGTTGCAGCAACGTACAACAGTGTTCAGTTTAATCAAATTTGGATTTAATTTGATTTGTTGGTTAATTTATTTTTTTAGCAATGGAAATCAACAGTACATCAAAGACGTCTACAAAAATTATAATAAAAATGTGAAGTTTTTACATAACAAATACCGTAAACTAAACTAAAGTAATCTCTGTTGTGAAAAATCATTAGCTTTTTAAAAAATGCTAATCTCTGGTACAATTTGTAACATTTTCTGGGACGTTAGTTAATACGTTTTTGGCATTTTGAGATTCTGCCCCAGTTCTTTGTCTGGGGCAAAACTTTGTCCCTATTTTCTCTCCTTTTTTTTTCTCTTAAAAAGTAGCGTTAGCAAATACTAGGTCAGCGGTAGCTCAGTCATGTCATACATTTTAAATCAAATCTACAATATTGACACAATGTGGCACATATACATACATGTGTCAATAGTGTACATTGGTTTGTATATTAACTCCTGTTTCTGAGTAGCACACAAATGGACCACTACCCGATGTATTAATAGTCTCTTCCGGGAATATTTGAACAGTCAGAAAACAATTCATGGCTAATAAATGAAAACAGGTCACACTACAAACCTAAAAGTGGTTAATGAAGTTAAGCAGGTGCACACAGAAATGCACCACAGAACGCTACAGGAGGTCATTCCTGCCTGTGGCCTTCAAACTCTGTAACTCCTCCCTTAATGACTGACACTGTGGTTCATCTGTGCAAGTTATTATGTGCAGTAACTCAGAGGTGCAAGAATAATCATAATTTAAACTGCTTTATTCAGTATGATCCATATTTATTATCATAACCATTACCATTTATTGCATTTATAAGAATTTAATGTAAATGTTGCAAATGTCCCCTTTTTTATTTTACATTATTAGACTGTTGATTTTTTTGTATAAAGGGGTACGTCTGTAACAGGTGAAATGTCCCTCTGGGGTTCATAAATTCTGATTCGGAATTACCCAGCCTCAAAAAGATTTGCTTTTCAGCTATTGACAGCTCTGTGGTCTTTAGGTTGGTTTACCCTTTTCTAACAGCAAGCTCAGTCTTCACAGCCACAACCCACAGCTCAAATATTCAGAGCTATGAACAGTCGGTACATACTGACAATGAAAAACACCTACCCGCTTCGGCACGTCCCTACACAATCAGAGGGGATTGTATATCAAGATGATATATTTTAGTCATTAGGCAAAAATTCATTTTTAAGACTAGATTTAATTTATAAAAAAAACAGCACTTGAAAATACTTGAAAACCAGAAGTTATAGTCTTCAAATTTCCCCCAAGTTTTCAAAAGACAGCCATTTAAAATGAAAATGATATTTTAACATATTGTTATGGGTTGACTAAAGGTTTTTGGATATATATTCTTTAAATAAAGGCTCTAAAGTGGCTGAAATTATGCTACAATAGTGGTAATTATTATTATACATTAATCCAGTATACACTGAAGTACCAGAAAAATGAGTACACCAGTCTAATACTTAGTAAGTTCCCCCACAGTGAATAGACTCCACCAGCTTTTGGAAATACTATAGATAATGAACACCAGACTTCCTGCAGAATGCTCCTCCATTCTGTTGTATTCTGAGGTTTAGGATTTCTGTGTTCTACAGTGCAGTACATGGCATCCCAGATGTGTTCGATAAGGTTGAGATCTGGTGATTTAGGTGTGAATGACAAAGCCTGAGTCTCAGATGAGTTCCTCTAGTCAGAATTCGGCGTCTCTGGACGTGTGTGGTGGTGCATTGTCCTGTCGGAGGAGGACAAACCCATCAGAATGAATGCCGGACATGAACAGGTGGAATTTGTCATAAAGGAGATGCTCATTATTATTATTATTATTAATTTTTATTTTTTTTTTACCATCTGTACCAGTTTTCTGGCACTTCAGTGCACATGGTTGCTAATGTTGCCAATCAGGGAAGGTATATCGAGTCTTTCCCCAATCACACAGATTTGAGGTTTGCGGCGTGGATGAAACAGATGAACCCTGATGTCCATGTTTTCAAACTCTGATTTCTTTCCAGGAATAAAATGATTTGTGTGGTACTTCTATTCACCCATCTACATGGTGTACTAATACTTGTGAGCTAAGCCTTCAGCACAATACTTTCTAATGCGGAGAGCTGCAAAAATAAAAACCCATCCCTCTCTCTCTCTCTCTCTCTCTCACACACACACACACACACACACACACACACACACACACACACACACACAGCCCTCTCAGTTCCAGGCATGCTCCAGCTTAGCTTTTAAATTATTTAACACATTAGAATATTTCATACAGTGACAGTTTCCTGGAATTCAGATTTTATTTATGGGCATGTTTCACTGCCCTAAGTGTCCTCGCAAACGATGCAGAATATACACATGCATGCAGAGTAGAGAAAAAATCCTGTGCAAACAGCGTCAATTGGACTTTAAGAGGAGATTATTAGCAGATATTTTAGTGCCGCAGACGAACACAGATCGAGTTGGTTTAGTATATAGAAAGTAGTTCAGCAAGATTAATGATTAATTACAACCAAATTACGCCCATGCTGATCTTCGGCTAATAAATGAATTTATGTTTGCCTGACTCGAGCGAGATCAAAGCGAGACGATCATGAAACTGCTGAGTCTGGAGTTTGAACACTTCACTTACTGTAAGCAAGTTGATTAGTTTCCATTAGAAGTGAAAGAGAACCACTGACCTACTGTGCTTGTATGCAGAGGAGCCTGACCTCCGCATGCAACACACATACACACACACTAGTGAAGTCAGAAGACTTATCCGAAGTGGTGGGCAACCCTATCTATGGTACAGAGGAAGCGGTTGGTGGTTTTTTTTCCAATAGTCTTGTATATTGTATATCTCTTAGAAAAGTTACTTTGTGTAA
>JAOVVF010000026.1:14749339-14759526 GCA_028565595.1 Duopalatinus emarginatus
AACCATATGGGCCTTGCTTGAGTTTATGGGAAATGAGCATAATAGGAGGCAGAAGTCATTAGGATCGGAAAAAGAGAAAATGATCGAGTGTGTTTGTCAGCGCCCTGTGTGTCTGTATGCGTGTATGTGTGTGTGTGTGTGTGTGTGTGTGTGTGTGTGTGTGTGTGTGTGTGTGCCGTCTGCAACGGCAATAACATACACTTTTGAGTGTTTTCTTTTGAGGCGGATATTCTTTCAGTTTGATCTAGTGTTCTTAGCAACGCAGAGCTCTCTGTGAGGGATTAAAGGGGACAAACTTTAATGAAAACACTGCCATCCTCCTACACACACACACCACACTATACACACACAGGCTCAGCATCAGTACTTTTTTGAAAAGAACAGCCTGTGGCATAAACGCACCCAATCTCTTTGTTTTAGAGAACGTTACAGTTTAACTTGAACTGCCTTGTGTATAGCGGAATGTTTACTATTTCAAAAACTACCCACAATGCCTTTCGACTGCTTGCTAATTACCGTGCCGGTGACTTAGCCCTCGCTTCTTCTCCTGGGGAACAAAAAAACTAGCAAAAAGAATAGCATTTATGCTATTGCTCACGTTTACGCTATTGGATTTGTCATCTTTGATTGCTAGCTAGCTGGGCCACGTCTTTGCTGTATCCAAACTGTGCTGTATAGCCACTTTGCATATCGAAACTTAAATAATGTTGAGAAAAGAATTAGTTTTTTAGCAGCTAACTGCTAATTCTGATTGTTGTCACCTATGTTGTTATTTTTTCTCTAGTTAAACAGCATTGTGACTGTTAGTTATAAAAATACCCCCTGTGATATTACAGTGGGAATCATAACGCAGCACCAACCAAACAAATTAGCACCAGAATCGCTAAAAACAGCATAAATATTTCAATAAAAACAGGTTTCAGGCTAGAGTTTTTCTTCAGCATTGTATGTTTAACACAGTGTGCACATCAAGATATTACTGAGCTTGGTGGTAGAGATTCTTTTTCATTTTTTTTCCTGCTGCTTCTCCAGAAATGGGGAAAAAATGGATGAGGAAACCAGATGGTGTGGAGCACAGTGGGTCATGACACTCTGAAGCTCATGCAGTCTCTCTCAGACAAAACATCTTTCCATCTGTCTCACAAATTTTAGGCAGGTCTCTGAAAAATACGAGAGCAAAAGCGATTGCTAATCGTGCTGCCGTAATGTGGAATCCGCTGAAGCACAAGGCTGTTGCTTGGAAACCCAGAAATAATGACTGAGGAATTAGCTAGCTAGCACAAAGCTAATGAACAACAAACCAATGGGAGCAATATAATGGCCTCATGAAAATGTGAATTGTTGAGAACGGCAATATTCTCTGTAGATTTGTTGGTTAATTATTCAGGAAATGCGTCTTATAGTGAAAATCATATTGCAGTTCTGCTTACCATTAAATGCAAACCAAACCACCATGTAGACCCATATATGAGTAGTGTAAAAGTACAGCACAAACAAGACAGAATAATTAAGAATACCATCATTTTCCTCAGAATTGTCATTAAATTACTAGAACAATTTAGCTATAAATAAAAATAAATAAAAGGACATTGTGTTCTGCCAGGTTGTTACACAATGGTATCACCATTTATTTTCTTATGTTTAGCATTTTTTTCAAGGTTTGCTGAAGATGCTAATTATAAACCAAGTCGATATGTGAGTATATGCTACCAAATACTGAACAAATCACACTGTCACTAGGTAACTGAGATGTGAATGTATAGGATAAAAATAGCTAATCGCTGTGACTGATGATTTCGCAAGTTAGCATATTTCCATGGAAGAAAAGCAGTATAAAAGCAGGATGACTGTAGAAACCAGATAAAAATCATCCGTTATATCAACTTTTACCTCAGATGTGATGGTAAATAACAAAAACAAGTGATTGTGTAGTGGAGTTATAGCTTGGCTTTTACACTTAAATAAATGCTAACCAAACCCACATTTTCAGCAGCTGTGGAAACCAGACAAAAACATCAAGAATATCAATGTTTTAACTCAGATGTGAATAAAAATCCCTAAGAAAAGTCTGTGGGTACAAATACATTATAATTACACTCAACAGTGAATGCTGACACAACCTTCATATGGCCCATGGTTTGTTTTTTTCCTGAAAAGTGGATAATGTGAAGGCAACAAGACGAGGCAGCGAGAGTGGAAACCAGACACAATAATTAAAAATGTTCAACTTTTACATCAAATGTGAGTGAATCACTAAGGAAAGTGGTGGTACAAGTGGAGATACAATTACACTGTAATTACAGTTAGCATTAAATGCTAACTAAACCTCTGTGTATTTTCTATGGTCAGTGCAAGGGGACAGAGGCAGTGGAAATGATAGTTATTAAAAATATCAATGTTTACCTGAGATGTCATGGTAAATTACTATAAGGTGTGTCATTTCTTTACGGTGTGTGATGTAAAGGCAAGGGAACAGTGAAAATCACACAAAAATCATCCTAAATATCAATATTTCCCTCAGCCATGTTGGTTAAATACTAAAAAAATAAAAATATTTTGTACGGCTATATTTCACTGTAATTACACATTGAGTTGACAAACTGACATTATATTGCTTATGTATTTATGGGCCATGTAAAGACCCAGTGACGAAATAATCAAGAAAGTCATCAATTCATCATACACGCTGCTGTGTAGCTACTAATGCACTGTAATTACGCTTAGCATTGAATACTAAACAAACTATAATTATACATGTAAAAGACTTTTTACATGTAAACCTTTTGTATGACAGAAATAATATATTTAGCCTTAAATACTAACTAAACATCTATGTTTTTATAGGCAATAAGAGAATGCTGTAGACATGAAATAATAATCAAGAACAACGAAATTTCATTTAACATTGAATGCTAACCAACCCGCCATGTTGTTTTATTGGCTAATATTAACGGTGTAGAGACAAAATAGTAAATATCAGCATTTCCCTCAGATAAAAGTTGTGATGCGTCTTCTATAATGCTTAAGTTGTGTGTAACATTGATAACCAAACCGCCATGATTTAATTGACCATCTATGGGTATGGAGATGATGTAAAAAAAATTTTTTTTCAACATTTACCTCAGATAAAAGATTCTGTAAACTCGCTATAACACTGTAATTACACATAGCATTACGTGCTAACCAAACCGTGATGGTTTTAATGGGCAATAGGCAATAGAAACTAAATAATCAGGAATAACAACATTTACCTCAGATAAAGGATTCTGTGCACCTTCTGTAACACTGTAACTACACTCTCATTTTGACCTGCAAAATCAAAATTTTATCCTGTCCTGTACAACTGAACAAGAATGGGTTATTTATTTTTTATTTCCCAGCAACTCTTCCACTTGAACAGTTCCATTTGTTTTAGTTCCTGTTACTGTAACACAATTGTTCAGAAGTGTGTGTGTTTGTGTGCGAGTGAGTGAGTGAGTGAGTGAGTGAAGATCCCAGACTGAACCTGCTCCACTGCAGTGTTATCTACCAGAGCCATTTTTCTTTTCTGGCCTCTGTTCCTGGCTCAGCACGGAGAGCGAGTTCCTCAGGCTGTCCCAGTGACCCAGCATGCCCCTGCTGGGTGTGCTGTGGTGGATCACCCTCTGTAAGGGTCACAACCTCTCAGTCCTCACAGCCCTATCCCTCCTCTACTCGGCTCACTCCCATGGCTTTTAATTAAGAGATCACCGAGCCTGCAGCTCTTTCCAGATTACCTCTTCAATGCCACGTCTCGAACAGCTGTTTTCTAACAGCCTAGGAAGAACAAAAAGCACTCTGGGTTATAGCTAAACCGAGGATGAAAGTCTTGATATGGTGCCTTTGTAGACTATTGGTTCTCATAGAGGGTTTATGAGGCAGACAAAGCTACATTAATTGTTGTTAAAAAAAAGTTGGAGCAACTAATGGGAAAATGGAGGACTGTTTGAAGACATCAGCAGTTCTGGCTTGGATTTAACTGTTCATATGCAGCTTGTGTGTCTACAATCCAATTTTAGAGCTATTTAAAAGCAGATAGTTATTCCGTCTGCTCTGATCCCAATTTTTTTGCCCTTTTTTGGTGCTTGCCCCAATCTTACCAGTTATTACCAATTGCAAGGGTTTCAGTATTAGTTTATGGCTACCGTGTCCACACCCAGAACAATTCTAGGCTTCTTTAAAATCGGATGTTTGCATTCACCCTTCCTGGAAGTAAACGTGAACTAAAGAGTACTTTGATCTCTGCATTACACTCTACAACAAACATGCACACACACAGGGGCAGTAAGCACACCTGCCCAGTGCCTGTGGAGCGCTTGGGTGGTGCAAGGTACCTTCCTGAAGGGCACTTCAGTTGTGGGTTATTGGTACTGGGGATTGAACTGGGGACCTTTCTCAACCAAGAAGCCAATGATGGTGGGAATTGATTGTGTAGTTCCATGCGTCACTTTAATGAATGCAGGGATGCAAAATGGTAGGTACTAGGTTGTTATTATTTTTAGTAGTAGTTTAAATGGTGAAGAATTGGGATTTTTGGATGCCTGACATATCCTAGTGCTGGAATATCTGTAGATGTAGAGGTGGTTTTCCAACCAAAGGTTTTTAGCTACGGTGGCTGTTATGAGGTGCGGTTATTAGTACAGTTTTGGTGCAAACATGATACTTGATAAGACATTCTGTCTCCTCTTATGATCATGACAAGCATTTATTTCACCACCATGACCGATCATAAACAATCATGCATCTTGATATACTTGATAGCTTCTACAGCTGCTTTGGACCAGTTCATTCAACGTAAGCTTCAATGCCATCGTCCTCTTGATTGCCCCGGCTTTAAAAACAGCCTCGACACATCACCAGATCTACTAAAACATTAGACCAAATGGCACTGAGTCAGCTTGCATTTCAAATGCAATTTAAAAAAAACAACGTCCTTGTTAGCTTTAATTCTTTGAGATCTCAGTAAACCAGGGCTGCCACCGGCTGAGAAACAAGTGCACTCTGGTTGCAGAATAGAATTGAAACCACAGCTCTGCAACCACAAGACCAACATGCAATACAGACTTCCAAGAAACATCCACAAGCGATGCGCTGTCATCCCGCTGAAGACCGACCGTTTCTGCTGCAATGAAATGTCAAGTTCACATGCAAAGCTTTCGTAAATATTCCGAATGAATTTACTGGTCTTTATCTCTTTCGCTTCCCGAGTGCTCGATGTCAGCTCTTTCTCTTTGGGTTAATCGTAACGACTTGCGGCTTTTGATATCAGGCTTTGGTTACAAGTGGTTTCTAAATAGCACCTAAAACTGTAAGCGTCAGCATTTTTTCTCAGCTCGTAGTGTGCAGATTGTGGTCTTAAAGGTTTACAGTTTCAAGGCAGAATGCAGAGAATCGTTACCGTTTATTTTGCTTTATGAACGTGTCTAGAAGTAGCCAGCGTCTTCCTTGAGACTTGTTCTACATGTGTGTTAGATGTTTGAACGTGCCTTAAAATAACACCAGATTGTCATATCCAGGGGACAAGAAGCAATTACTATGTGCACCATCAAAGCAGAAAAATACTTGAACATTAACTTTTTTGATGAACTGGTATGAACAGTCTTCAGCTTTGGGTTTTCAATCCCATGTGTTGGTTTTTTGGCCTGGGAGCCTTTTTATTTTGGAGCTTTATCATCAGCCATGTTTTCTCTGAATGGATTTTTCCAACGAACCAGAGCAAAAGAAACTCTCGGTCACCAACCTAAAGAGGTTTTTTGTCCAAAGTTAGCACTATGCTGGCACAAGATATATAGGTCTAAACTAGTCATTTCCTGTTTTCTCTATTATACATGCTCAGGGTGTAGCAACTACTAGCCTTAACACCTGGGACTGAGTAGGCCGCTGATAGGTGTTCTTGTTCACCAGTGTAAAAAAGGATTGGTAGATCGGATATGTGGAATGGCTAAATCAGTGGATGGATGAACGGGTGGAAGGATGCTAGAATGGATGGATTTATAGATGGTGTAAACATGATTAGTTCAGCAGTATATTAAAAAAATCCACAGCATCACAGCTCTAATGGCAGTGTTGGTTTTGTGTAACGGTAACGTTTGAATGTCACACACTCGACTAGGGGAAAGTCCTCTGACCTTCCTGTGTTCACGTGGCTCATTGAAAAAGCTCAGTGTAATGGATGTGTGAGGGTCTGAAAAGGATTTTTCCTCTCTCACTTTCTCTCTCGATCAGAAAAGAGGCATTATTGGATATGGGTGAAGTGGATTCCAGCTGAGATACTTTATATTTAGTGGGAGAGTGGTAAAGATTCTCTCTCTCTCTCTTTCTCTCTCGCTCTCTCTCTTTTAGGTCGATGCTTTAAGGCTTTCTCATCTTGTTCTCAGTCTGGGTCACTCTTATCAGTTTAGTTCTCTTTTTTTTTTCTTTCTCTTTTTTTTGACTAATCAGCTCATCACTGCGTCTGCCAGGACTGAGACTGACATCATTACAGTATTCCGCCCGGTGCTCAGCCCCGTGCCTCGCTCGTAAAGCATCTGCCGGGAGAAGAAATGGAAATGAAAGCAGAAAGCTTTCTGCGATCAAATTTAAAGTGTCTCTGTCTCCTTAATGCCGGGGCAGAAGTGGTTCAGAAGTGGTTACGGAGTGTAGTTTTCCTTCCTTAAATTGGAGTCGAGCGATTTAAAACAGATTGTTTTTCCTCACTCGAGCCTAATTTTATTTCCAGCCATATAGTCAGTAAAGTTTTCCATTTAAAAACTAATGATGCATTAAGTGAGTCGAATGTGAGACGTAACACAGATGAAGACGTCTGAAACCTTAAAGTGATAAATAATAACATATATATTAAAACGTATACTTTTGGTGTTTAATGTTACTTCCCATGACAGTACCTTGTGCGGCTTTGGTGAGAAACTTTAGTCGGACTTACCCCAAAGGTTTCTGGAAATGATGCTCTGATGTGGTTCAGTGCAACTCTTACAGCAGAGCAGCTGCAAAGCACATTACAACTTTATACTATGTTAATTCAGTTGTTGAGTTATACAATAAATACAATAAGCAGTAACTTCACTTTACTACACCAACCCGTTGTTGATTACTTTCTTACCACAGCACAACCCTAAACAATAATAACCCTAGACAATAAAGATGAGACAAGTCCAATAAAAATACAGCAAATGTCACATAATGGGTTATGTCGGTGTGGTGGAATCCCCCCCCATTCTCACCCATTCTTACATTCTCAAGTGTTATATGCACAGTCAGAAACAGGATTCCCCATACAATGGAATTCTGACTTTGCTTATCCATCTGAAAGGCATTGATTTTGCATTCAACATAAGAAAATTAAAATAAAACAAGCCCATGAGCAGATTTAAAAACGAGGTACAGGGTAGAGATCAGAAAAAAACTCATTATTTTTTAATAGTAGGTAATATCCAGAAATATAATAATAACAATTATTATTTTATTATTGTTTTTATTATTTTATTAACAATTATATTTATTATTATTATTATTATTATTAATATTATAGTAATTATAATAGTAGCATGTGTCTAGACATACAATAGTATTAGTAGTAATGGATGTATGTATGTATATAGATGTATAATAATTATAATAAAAATAGTAAAGTGCAGTAATAGTAGTAGTAATAATTGTAAAAGTTATATATATATACAGAAGTGAAAAAGTTATAGTAATATGTATGTATCTAGATATATATTAATAATAAAAAGAATAGTTAATATCCAAAACTTCAGTAGTAGTAGTAATAATGATAATAATAATAGAAGTAGTAATAGTATTTGTTGTTGTAAATATCAGTACAATAATGAGTAATAATAAGTATCAAATAGTAAATATAAAACAATTTTTTTTATTTTGACCTCCAGATCCGTACACGTCAGACGGATTGTTGTAGATGAATCGAATGTTGCACGTAATTGCCGTCATTGTGTGATGGAAGTCAATCAGCTGCACAGCACTTGCGTCATGTGGGCTTTAAATCTGCCACTGACCTGCAATTATACGCCTTGTAATAACTGTATGAATGTGTTGTAGTGGCTGCAGCATGATAATTGACATGTCATCCTTCTGGTGTGTTTTGTCAGGGTTCTGTTTGTTCACATGGCAGTGGGTGGTTCTTCCGAGTGTGTGTGTGTGTGTGTGTGTGTGTGTGTGTGTGTTTCTTTTAATTACTTGGTCATCGCTAATAGGTTTCCCGTTGGGGGGCATGTGAGAGTGTATGTATGTGTGGGGCAGTTGTTACCAAGTGAGCTGCCTCCATCTCTTATAATCTGGTTTATGCCAGTCTGCCAGTTACTACGGCAACAGTGCCAACGTATAAACACAGACAGCCAAACGTGTGAGTTCTAATTATACACAAGAGGGACATGTTCATGCGATATCAACACGAAGTAGGGTATAGTAGGAGCACTTAGGTGGCACTTTACATGTCCATACACCATTACCAGTCATTCAGTTTCATTTGTACAAGTCTATATCTAGTGTGGATAACAAATTGAAGCTGTATTTCTGTCCATTTGTAGTGTCATAGTCTACGAAGTTCACTCAGAGAAGAGCTACGTGAGTTATGACAGAGGGATTATGGAATAAGAGTGCAAATGAGTTCAGCTGCGGTACAAATGCTGGTATATCAGCTTGTCTGAACAAGGTGTCCAGACTTTTCCTTACCTGTCTTATGGATGGAGTTAAGGTTGTTACTTACCTACTTACATACACCCATCATCGTAACATTATCACCAGCGGCCAAAACACCCCTGACCTGTTGAGGTACGGACTCCACAAGATCTCTGAACGTGTTCTGTGCTATCTGGCACCAAGACATCAGCAACAGATGCTTCTCCGGATCCTCTGTGATGGTCCAAAACATCAGATGGTTAGTTTTACTGAGCATCTTGGAGTATCTGACACAGTTTATCTGGAGGGGTTGACTGTCACATGTGTCACACAAGCATGTAAAACTGCACAAAATGTTTTACAAAGGGATTATTATTATTATTATTATTGAACTCTTAATGAAATATATGGAAATCTAAAATGCATTTGTACTGACTAAGTAATATAGAATTCCTAAAAGATATATCATTTGTACTAAAAAGAAATAGAGTGCATGGTAAGACTTTTGCGCGTTAATGTATGTACATGTAAAATGTGTGTACTTAGTTACTTGTTTACTTATTCACTTTACTAACTTGTGTATAAAGTGCTTACTAATTCCTGAGTATGTGCTTATGTACCTACTTAGTTACTCCATTTCAATACTTACTGACTTGTAAATGTAGTTACTAAAGTTATTTACTTGTTTGCATATTAAGTTACTTATGTTATTTTAATGGTGTGTTTACATACATAATTACTGACTTGCGTATTACGTTACTTGTTTACTTACCGGTTACTTAGAAACATAGTTATTTATTTACTTTCTTTACTCGTGTTACTTATACTTATATACATACGTAAGTTACTTAGCAAGTGGTATGTAATGACTTAATTACCTACATAATTACATAATCAGGTAGTTACATAGCGATTTACTGAATATTTACATATTTATTAACTTAAAATTCTGAACTTTTTCTAATTCAGGCAACTGAAAGTAGAACTAAAGGAAACTAAAAGCACACCACTGAATCTTACACATGTAAGTGTGCGTTTGTTTTATTACGTTTATGGCGCCAATATATTTATATTTTGTAGTCTTTAAAAAAGGATCAATGCTGTATTTTATTCGCATAAAGGTGTCATAGAAAAATATAAAAAATAATAATAAAAATAATTAGGGCTGTCGAAGTTAACGCGTAATAACGCGTTAACGCGATCCCAAATTATCACGATTTTAAAAAAATAGTGCCGTTAACGCAAATTCTAATTTGGCCCTGCAATTCACCCGTAGTTAATTTTAAGGCTTGTAGCGCGCTGCTTCAGTAAGAGTAAGGCTGCGTCCTAAATGGCATACTTGGGACATCCGGGAACCTTTTACTTACTCCCAGTTATGTACTAGGTATTCGGACGCACTACATTGTGTCGCATACTAACTAGTATGCGATTTAGGACGCAGTCTAAGTTTGAGTGATGGTGAAAGATCTGTTAAACGAGAAGTTTCATTTCATTTGTGTTTTGTATGTTCAGTACTGCCTAGTATGTGAGTG
>JAOVVF010000026.1:14774139-14786621 GCA_028565595.1 Duopalatinus emarginatus
TAATATATAATAATATATATATATAATAATAATGTATTATTAACTGCTGCTGAGGCAACTATGACCCATCAAGGCATGGGCTCTTCTTTGGCTCTTCAGTGGTATCAAAACCAGTCAGTCTTCCTCTCCACCTCTTGCGCAGTTCAGTGAACCTTGGCAACCTTTGACCCTGTTGCCCATTCACCAGTTAGATGTGCTTTCTTGGACCACTTTTGGTCAGGACTAACCACTGCATACCAGGAACACTCCACACGTCCTACCCAGTTGTCTAACCATCACATTTGGGATTTTTGTCAATGTCTCTGAGTTCCTTAAACTCGCCTATTTTTCCTGCTTCCAACACACTTCAACACTTCAAGAACTGAGTGACTGACTGTACTTGCTGCCTACTGTGGGCCCTTGTGGAGGCCTCTGTAAGAAGATAATAGGTGTTGTTCACATCTCCTGGCAAGTGGTTTTGTGCATCTTTTTTTTTCCAAGATGGAGTGCATGACAGTAATTTTATTACAGGTAAACGAGTTTCAGGCACTCAGAGCAAATAATTAATGATTGGATTGGTGTGCTCTCTATTGACAACCATACAGTTATACAGAACAGCAGACAATTGATTTAAAATGGATACAATTTCTTTTAAAACATCGTTTTGGTTCTGAAACCTGCAAAATCCTCTCTATACAGACACAGCTGAGTGCATAATCAAATAATTGGATGATATATATTCAGCACAGGATGATGTATTCTTTTTTGAGATGGAGTGCTTTACAGTGATTTTATTCCCACTGTGGGAATTTCAGGCACTCAGAACTAAATGTATAAACTGAATGAATGGGCTGAGTGAGTCATGGTTGCTTAAAAGAGGTGACACAGAGCGAGTTTGTGGAAGCCGGTTTTCACCCACAAGTCGTTTGAGTCGTTCTCTGCATAAGAACAGAAACAAGGACTAACTGTTTAATCAGCCGTTAACGCCGCTGCTTTCATTTTCATTTAAAGAGTAAACAGGCACCTATACACACATGACTCATGATTTATAATAAACAGCAGTTATTTTTGCTCAGGCATTTGCCTGCAGTACAAATGTGCTGTACACAGATCAGTCATGACATTTAAAGCCAGTGACGGGTGACGTGAATAACATTGATTATCTCCTTACAGTGGCACCCTTGAAGTGGTGGGATATATTAGGCAGCAAGTACACAGTCAGTTCTCAAAATTGATGGGTTGAAAGCTGTGTAAAAGGGCAAAAGACTGAGTGGTTTTGGCAAGGGGAAATTGTGATGGCTGGACAATTGAGTCAGAGCATAAAACAACGGCAGGTCTTGTGGGGTGTGTCCCAGTATGCAGTGATTGGTACCTACTGGAAATGATCCAATGAATGGCAACCGGTGAAACGGTGACAGCGCTGATGTGCATGAGCGTACCAAATCATACCTCTGCAGGTTTTTGGAGTCCATGATTTGACAGCTCACCCATCCATGCACACACACTAGAGGGCGAGGAAAACACTTTTCCAAAGCGGGGGCACGACAGATCAAACCTGGCAACCTTTTAGTCACAAGACCAGTTTCCTAACCTAGAGCCAAGGCTGCCCTAAAAGTTGCAAAGCATTCCTTATACAACGGATCGAGGATTAGTGAGTGAGAGTCCTGATCTCAATTCCGAACCAAAAAGTCAGAGTAGGATGGTCAGGGGAACACTGACGTCGTAGGTCGAGGATAAGGAGAATGTTCTACATCTCTTGGCACCAACCTACAAAAATAAATAATTAATTAAATATCAAACTTCATGATCAGCTGCAGTATCTGCCTTAAGGTCAAACTCCAGGTGGTTCTGGTGTCTGGAAGAAAGAAGTTGATGTCTGCTTCAGTATTCTCCAGTCCACTGGTGCAGACATCCATTCATTACCCGCCCGTTCTACCACTTCTCTGTTCTACTGAAGCTCCTACACTATGACCACCATCCACACATCCAATGAATACATCCAGTGGTGGATATTACCTCCTGTTAAGCTTTTGTTAGTTTGCTAGTGATTTTTTATTTTTTTTAAACTATGCTCCGTTGCCGTCTCTCTGTTAGATCATCCATGACCGCGTGTTGCAGCACCTGAGCCGCAGCAGTGTGATGTGGAACAACCTGCCCGGAGGTCTCTTCACCTTACCGCAGTACTCCTCCCACCTGGGACACTTCCCTTTCTACTACGCCCTGCTCGGTGAGTCGCCCACACACTACACGCATACACTTACATACCAAGTGTTTTCTTTCCAAAGGCTGCTTTACAGAAAGCGCTAATGCTGCTAATAATGGAACGTTAGCGTGGGCTATTCATTGTGCATGAATCACACTTCATGGTGCTTTCTAGCTTTTATTTATGCCCCATCAATGGTCAAGTAATGCTATTTTATAGAGATAAATAATTGGCTCCAGTTATTTATTATTATTATTATTATTATTATTATTATTATTATTATTATTATTATTATTATTTTGAGGGGAATACATTAACTTTTTTCCGTTTAAGACCAATGTGTGGTGTTGGAAAAATGTCAATAATTTAAATATATAATCAATCATTTTGACATGGCAATGTTGTCAATAGTAAAAAAAATAAATATACTGTTAGATTATTCTTATTCTTATTATTCTTGTAGATTTTTTTTTTTGTGGAAAAAGTAATAATTTGTTTAGTTGTTTCAAAAGAAACATTATGGTGTCAGGTAATAATTAAAAGTTTTCAACAATAATTGGGGACACAATATTTTCCCCAGTTGCCTGAATGAAAAAAAATATATCGTTAGTGATGATTAAAAATTGTCAACAATTTTTGATCCACTAAAATGTCGCTAATAATTATTTTGGTTATTTATTTATTTATTTGGTTATTAATTTTTGTGGATATTTTTTATTGTACTATTCTTATTTTTAATAATGTGTTTTTGGGCAAAGAGCAAATAATTGTTTCTAGTTGTTTAAAAGGAAACCTTATGTATCAGTAATCATGAGAAATTCTCATCAATAATTGGATACATAATATTTTTCCCAGTTGTCTTAATGGAAATAAATATTTGTCAGTGATGGTTAAAAAATATTATTAATTTTGATGCACAAAAACGTATTGATAATATTGACAGATTATTTAGCAATAATGTTCTAAAAACAAAGTTGTGTTTGGGGGAAAGAGATCTTTAAGAGATTTTTTTTTAGTTTGAATAGAAAATATTTTGTTGTTAAGTATTATTAATAATTTTTACACAAATATCGATAATTAAAAAACAGTGTTTTGATTAATTTAAGAATGATCTTGTTCATTGTGTCTATTAAACTATTGTTATATGAATTTTGTATTTTTGGGGCAAAGAGCAATCTAGAAAGTCTAATTTCTAGAAAAATTATGGTTTCAGTAATAATAAAATTCTCATCAGTAGTAAATATTTTTCCCAAAGGTCTGAATAAAAATCACATTGTCTGTGATTGTTGTCCACAGTTGTGACACAGAAATAAACAAAAAATGTGCTTGGAATAATGTTATGTTTGGGCAAAAGGGAAGGTTTTATTTAATAGAAAAAAAAATAACAATAATTTGCCAATAATATTCTAATTATTTTTTAATAATAATAATCATCATATAAAAAAAATCTTAAATGGAAGTTTTGTTTTGAATGAAAAAATATAAATAAATACAAAAGTAATAAATGATTGTGTTTCTGTTATTTAGCTCATGTGTTCTTGTAAGACTTGTGTCTTTAGGGAAATGGTTTTAGTTGTTAGAATGGAAAAGAAAAGGATTGTGGCACTCTATTTAGCTCATTCTCTTAAAGGGTGCCAATATTTTTGAATATGAGCATAGGACAATAGCCAACCATGTTCAAGTATATTTCCTGCTTTGTTTTTCATGCCTGTTGCTAATGGCTGGTGTTGTGAGGAATGATTTGTAAATTAGTTATTTGCTTCTCGCAAAGCGCCAATTAAACTTTGCCACAAATAACGAGGTTTCTTTTAAAGGATGCTGCCTGGTCCTAACCTTGTGTAATTACTTAAACAGTATTACTGTGTGTGTGCGTGTGTGTGCGTGTGTGTGTGTGTAATTCCCTTTAGTGCACACTATTTAGATAAAATAGTTGTTAATCTTGCTGCACCGTCATGTTTTAAAAGAAAGGTCTGTAATTCTGTAGTGCCCTTTCTCTGTATCGCAGTTGCAGCTGGATGAATCGAACTTTAAACGTGTGTCCAGTGCAATTGCGTTCTCGTAAAAGTGCTTCTAGATCCCAGCACTCTTTGTTGTGGGTGATTTTGAGAGCTGATTATCTACACCGCTCTGTCCACAGGTATCAAACCGCATCAGATGTTCACCGCAGTGATCCACGCTGTAACACCTCTGGTCTCGCAGTCTCAGCCCATTCTGAAGCTGATATCATCGGTGGCCAAATCACAGTACTGTGCGCAGGTATGGAGGGATCTCTGGAACCCAGGTGGAATGATGTCATGAATGTGCTGTAATGTAGACTTTAGTAGACTCCAGGTTTAGTCCCTCTTTGCTATTATAATATGTTTCACTCTTCTGGGAAGGCTTTCCACTAGATTTAAGGGTGTGGAGGTGTACATTTGAGTTTGTTCAATTACAAGCGCATGAGTGAGATCAGGTAGGGATGAGTTGCTGTTTCAGTTCCTCCCAAATGTGTTCAGTGGGGTCGAGGTCACCGATCTGTGCTGGACGTTTGAGCTGTTTCACTCTGACATAAACAGGATGAGAAGTGAGCGAAGTTGTGCTGCACTGAATGCCTGGATTAGCTTCACAGCCGAGACAGCGCACAGAGCTCCCTCGGTATTCGGTCAGAATAATAATCTCACTAGGCAGCATTTTGAGGCATCTAAGAGATGAGACGGTGGTCTTCATCTCAGGGGTGTGCATAGGATGATGTACAATACTGTCTATGTGGAGGGATCACTAGGTTTTAAGACAGACCCTATATGTCTTTATGGAGATTTGGACCTCCGGGTTCCAGAGAATAGAAACTGTAATTCTAGCGCACACAACAGTTTGTAGACAAGCCACATACTGGTGTGATAGTCGTCTGTCCGCATACATTTGGCCATGCGGTCTTGCTTTGATTTGGTTCCAAGTCACTTGGCAGTGTAAACAAAAGAATGAACCTGGTTCAGTGTTGACTAATGCTACATGCTCATGTATTTTCCTCTTTCCCACTTGTCAGATTATCATCCTGTGGAATTGTGACAAGCCTCTTCCTGCAAAGCACCGCTGGCCTGCGACCTCTCAGCCCGTCGTCGTGATTGAGGGGGAGAGTAAGGTGAGAGCGATACCTTGGAACATGTAGATTATTGCTGCCCCTTCGCTTGCCTTTGCTTAACTCTATTGGGATTTCAAACAGAGGCATATTGTGTAGATAAATGTATAAAAAACCACTCATTGACTACTGTTCTTGCACACAGAGGAATCTGACTTTCGCATTTAAGCCCCCTATAAAGAGACACAATGCACACACTAGTTGAACAGACTCACCCAGATAGGTGGGCAACCCTATCTACTTGGTGGTTAGGTGCCTTTCCCGAGGGCACTTTAGTCATGTCATGTCGGTTCTACAGATCGAAGCAGGACCCTTACGTTGTCAGGTTTGTTCCTTAACCCCAAGCCCACAGCTGCATTCAGTCTGTGTCTGTGTGCCAAACACAAGCCCTTATCAGATTGGCTACATGCACTGTTTGCCACAACCATCATGCGCTACCTGGATTTACCAGAACGTTCCACTGTAACGCGATGCGGGGCAGCAGACTTTTAAGTGGGCATGTACCGTGAGAAGGTTTTGGGAAAAGCCCGTCCTGTCATTCTTAGAGATCATGTGATTTGCTGATGTCTCCAGGTGATGAGCAGCCGTTTCCTGCCCTACAGCACCATCGTAACAGATGCCGTACTGAGTCTGGACGAGGACACGGTGCTCTCCACCAATGAGGTAGGTGGCACCACATCACAGCACTTTATCGCACTGCTGATATGCTTTATCTCGGCTGCTGCAAGCGTGACAAGTATTGTACCAAAGAAAAATGAGGTCAGATCAGAGCTCTGATTTTGATCTCGTAGGTGGATTTCGCCTTCACTGTTTGGCAAAGCTTCCCTGAGAGGATTGTTGGATATCCAGCCAGGAGCCATTTCTGGGATGTGAACAAGGAGCGCTGGGGCTATACCTCCAAGTGGACCAATGACTATTCAATGGTGCTGACTGGAGCTGCTTTCTACCACAGGTATAGAACTAGGAGAAGTAGGATTGTTATTCCTTTGTTATGCAAAAGCCAAAACAACCCTGAACCTTCTGAGAATAGTGTACTGTCTAGTGGTTCTGTAGTTAAGCCTCTGGGCTATTGATCAGAAGGTCATGAGTTCAAGCCCTGGTCCTGCCCTTTGTGGTAGCCCTTGAGCAAGTTCCTGCTCTAGGGACACTGTATCATGGCTGACCCTGCTCTCTGACCCTAGCTCACTAACAAGCTAGGATATTTGTCAGTAAGAATGTCAGTGTACTCTTCTTGTATATGTGACTACATCTTTCTTCTATCAGACGTAGCTTTATTTTATGACGAAGATTCGCACGACTCTTCACACGTCTTCTTTTTCTCTTCTTTTTCTACTCATCCAGATATTACAATTACTTATATACAAATTACCTGCCAGCCAGCTTGAAGAGCATGGTTGACCAGCTATCAAACTGTGAAGATATCCTCATGAACTTCCTCGTGTCTGCTGTCACCAAGATGCCCCCCATCAAGGTCACGCAGAAGAAGCAGTACAAGGAGACCATGATGGGACAGGTACCAGATTTCACCTCCATTACTATTAACTTCAGCTTCAGGTCACATTCCTTGTATGTGACAGCATATGTGGTCAAAAAAATATTGTTTTTTTACTATTAAATTATCAAATCATTCTCTAAAACCAGCTGTTATAATTGTGCCATATTTTATTTGTTTTATGCACATTGAGAAAATGTTTACAGCCGATGTAATTTAAGTGATAACAGGAAGTTCACATTGCGTTGTGGATATTTTACAGCAACAAATGTATCTATAAATGAAAAAAAGTATGATGCATTATTCATTAATCAACAACATTTTAATAATTGAGAAGTGGCTATTGAATAAAACATGTCCGGACATGCTGTTGTTTAAAATGTGGTGGTAACTACAACACCTCTTTATAGCACCATCGCTTGATGTCATTGATTGAACATGAACAACATGGGGTGTGGGATCCCCCCCCCCTCACATCTCCTCAGAACCGGTTTGCAACAAGAGATGGACCGATCAGTGTTTTTGGGGCCGATACGGATCTCCTTAAAGCAGACCGGTTAGCCGATGCCAGTCGAGTGCAGGACTGGGTGCCACTTTTAAATAAGACAATTAAGACATGAAACATGGTCTAAACAAGTTTATTATTATTTATAATTGAACCCAAGTGGCTCCTGCAACAGCGGGAAAGTGGGCCTTATTGCTGAGTCACATAGTCTACTATAAACAAACAAATAAATAAATAAATGCATTTGCCAGACTGATGATGTTTTCAATCTGCACATCGGGAATACAGTATGGGTTTCTTCAGCCGTCTGTGAGACCTGCTGTTTTATTCCCTTAGTCCAGAATTGAAGGCTCCGAAAGGGACCTGTGACTGAGCGGGTTTCACTTCCTAGATGGACACTAGATGAAAATACAGAAATGGGGTTCATGCTGGAAATACTTTTGGCAGATTTTCTACCCCTTGTACCCACTGAACAAACATGTGTAACTCAGAAAATGTTTAATCTATTGATTAAGAAAAGAGATTTCTGATTGCTTTTTTTTTTTATAAGAAATGATCTAATTTTCAAACATGAATGTTAGAGAGAGTCCAAATCCGTTGGCGCCAAATTAACATTGACGTTAATGGGGCAGTTTGCTGTACCTGGTGCTGAACAAATTGAAAAATGAATGTCAAATGTTATAATATTTTAATGGTTCAGAAAGGAGAAGTATCTCTACCATATAAAGCCGATGATGGAGTTTCTAGGTGAACGTATAAGGATTTTATATAAAGTTGGTGACATCACCCGCTTTAGCTGCTTCCGATATAATTGAAGGATTAATACTCATCCTGTGTCAATATCTGGCAAGCTGTAAGTCAAGACACTACCCAATCAGATGAAATAAGAAAAATCAAAGAACATGTACAGTGCTATAAACTAGCTAACAGCTAGTTTAGTTTTTTCACCATTCATATAGGCTATGGTCATGTCCAGTTGTTTTCCATGTCCAGTTTGTCCAAAGAATGTGATCTGTTGGTAATTTGAAATGACAATTTCTATGGCTGTAGCTCGAAAATTGACCTTAATTGATCTTACAGATCAGTTCAAGCAAATGGGATTTTTTTACGCGGGAAAAACAAGTGTAGCAGAAGAACGGATAAACATTTCATCAAGCTGTGTACAAACACACTTCTCCCTAACATGATGGACATTCTGGCATTTGTCCTGCATCGATATCCCAAAAGCTGTAGCCCAAGATATGGGCAGAACATTAGGTGGAATAAGAAAAATTTAAGGAGAATGTGTGTGTTGCTGAAATTAGCTAGTGGCTAGCTAATAGCTAATTTAGGTTTTTTTTTTTTTTACTCATATTATTTTTCCCCATTCACAAGGGTTATGATTTTGTTTTTGTCCAAAATTTGTCATCCACTAGTAAGTTTATCTAGATGTTCCGTCAAGTTGTGTAACTAAATAAACCCTGATACCAAAAGCATGTACATCTTTTGCGTCCAATGTCAGGTGATTTTTTTTTTTTTTTTTTTTTTTGTGTGTGTGTGTTTAGTCTGACTTTATAAAAGGTTGAGTCATGCTTGGAAGTCAAGACGAAAATATTTCCATAGAAGACAGTTGTGTTTACCTGGATCAGAATAAATTGTCCACTGATGCAGGTTTCATAACCACAAGAGACTGTTAATAATAATAATAATAATCCTCTGTGAATGAAGTGTTGCCATTTCCTCCCTTATGTTTATAGAGAACTCGGCACTTTCCAAGACGAACCTTTCTGTTCTCTGTCCAAACCCGACCTCAGTAATGACCTCAGCTCATCTCCACTTCCACTCTCTTATTCATCCATGAACAAAATATTAATCCAGAGTAGCATGAAGTCCAAGTAGCATGACATCCAAATGGAACAGGAAATGCATGTGGTGGATTAAAGTAAGAAAGTGGTACTTTCATCAAGGTGACTTCTCTTTTCTCTCTCCCAGCAGACGTCACGAGCCTCTCGTTGGGCAGACCCGGACCACTTCGCCCAGCGGCAGACTTGCATGAACAAATTTGCCAGCTGGTTTGGCAGCATGCCCCTCGTCCACTCCCAAATGAGACTGGACCCCATTTTGTTTAAGGACCAGGTGTCTATACTCCGCAAGAAATACAGAGACATCGAGAGACTCTAGACTCTAGACGAACCCCCCCCGAGAGCCCTTTTCCGAAGGGAACAACAGCGGCGGAGCCTCGTGTCACCCTATGTAGGGCAAGGACAATAGGGTAGAGGTGGAACCCTTCCCTCACAAGGGAGCGAGCTGGTCAAGCAGAGGTGGATGGTGGAGGTTGGAGATGGACGGGTTGTGCTTAATGAAGTCCTGCTGTCAAAAAATGTACAACATGTCATTGTGCTCGTCTGATACACATCATTTGTTTTACACTACAGCAGGGGTTGTTTTTTTTTTGGCAGTTGGACTAGCTTGGCACAACACACACACAAACGCACACAGTCATATCAGTGTGTCAGACTTCCACCCCCCGTGTTCATGTTGTAATGTTCTGCCAAGGTTAACCGTGACCATGGCTACCTCGGATGAGACAGGGAGCCACACACACACACACACACACACACTTAACCATGCACAGTCCTGGACTTGAACAAAAAATGGTTAACAGGACCCCCCGAAGGCTCATGCCCCACATTTCTGTCCATCTCGTCAAAATGCATGATAGGATGCACTTCTATAGCTCTTACCTGCATGTATGTTTCATCAGCCTTCAGTCCTGGTCGGTTCCTCTGAACTGGTGGAATCACTACATTCTGCCAAGGGGCTAAAAATGCGACAATGTCACAGTGCCTGACCTTTCGAGGTTCGCTCGGGAGTCCAAACAGGATTCTCATGAAGAGCGCCTCGGTCATGCTGCTTGTGTGTCTGCCCAAAGTTCTCCATTTTTTTTCCTGTGGTTTGTTTCTTTATCCGTGATCATAAGCTTGTATCTCTTGTACGAGATCACGACCTTGGCTCTTTATATTTGGAGCTTGAACAAGCCTCTTGAAGCTAAACTTGTTGCACGCTACTTTCTGAGCCTGTGGGATTTCTTTTGCAGCCCTTTCGAAAATAAAACACTATGACATTCATTTGATATTTATGGTTAAATATGTTAATCTTGTTTTTTTTTCCCCCAGGAGGTTAACGATGCCATTGCTTGCCAATGATCTTTTTTTTTCCCTCTCCACATATCAGAATATTTTTTAATTTGCACATCTAAACATAAAACTTTTATCATGAAGAAATACAATGCAGTCCAGAGCGTATGTGGTAATAGGTGTTAACCATAAGGGATTTTCTTTCGTTCATTTATTTTTCAAGGCAACTCTATTAGAGAGAGAAAGCGTATTTCTGTGATGGGTGCTTCGATCGTGTTATGGGGGACGAGAAATCCAAGAAAGCTGTGTATTTATCTTTTGCTGTTAATCCGGATGCTCTGAGCTAATGAATGTTATTGAAGTGGTGATATCTATATACTGTATATTTGTAAAACCAAATCATCTCCTCCATAACCTGCTTCCACTGAAGCACTGAAAGATCAGTATAGAAACCGATTCTCCCAGTGATGATTGTATGATTGTACCCTGAAGTATTAGAACTCAAATCAGTCTTGACTTTTCAAATCATTTCTCACTCTTCACGTTTTTTTTCCCCCAGATAGATCATCCAGGTAGTTTTACATCCATGCTACGAGTCAGATTTTTTTATACACGTATACACACACACACACACACACACAAACACACACACACACACACACACACCATTAACACTGCCTGCCAAAACAGCTGCCACCTCTGACCTGTCGAGGCACAGGACCTCTGAAGGTGTTCGGTCGTATCTGTGGCACCAAGACATAAGCAACAGGTCCTTTCTCGCTCTTCTGTGGGTTTGGATCCGATTAACCTTAACACTAAGTACACATCAGTAAGCCTTAACCACTGTATACTGGGACACGCCCCATAAGATCTGCTGTTTTGGAGATGCTTTGACCCAGTCGTCTTAATTCAGGTCTTGTCAAATTAACTTGGATCCTTATGCTTATACTTTCCCATTTTTCCTGCTTCCAACAGCTGACTGTTGACTTGCTTGCTGATATATCCCACCCCTTGACATGTGCCAATGTAAGAAAATTATTTGACCCGAATTACTTTGACAGGGACTGAATTGTGATGTATAGTGTAGTCTTGGTAAGAGATGCAACAGGGTAATTTCAGAGGTCCAAACCTCGATATGTCAGAGCTGTTTTGGCAGGTGGTGTTAATGATTGTTGTTTGTCATTACCAACGCTGGTTGTTCATCCCAAATCGATACAGTGCCATTCCTTTTTCCATACAGGATTTGCCAGAAATAGGTAACTACAAGTAGTACTTGTTTCTGTCAATCTAGTCAAAGGAAATTAATAATTAATAAACACAAATCTCTGGGCAAAAAAAAAAAAAACGCTAATCCAGTCTTAGCATTGTTCAAAGCACAGAGTACGAGTGAAAGGGTTTTTGTATGTATGAAAGTAATTAAGTGTCCTGCTGTGGTTTCTCCACAAAATTGTCGCTTTATAGAAATGTCACATGTGATCCCTCACATTCTCAGTCTGCTTTCTGACATTTTCAAAAATCTCTTAATTACACAAACGTGCCTTTCTCGAGACACTTCCGAGTTGTTTTTCATTTCCCCCTAATGGAAAACACTCGAGTGCTCCCATTCCTGTGTTGCATCAGTCAGATGTTCATTTCCACATGAGATCCAGTACCACATGATAGATCTTAGTTTACTTTTGTCTAACACTGGATTATTATTTTTTTTTGTCATTGTTGTTGTTATTGCAGTGTTATGCTGTACCGACATTCCTACCTGCTTTGTAGGAAAACATTGCTGTGATGTCACGGTTTCATTCTGTGCTGTGACCACGCTTCCTCTGTGTGTATATGGACTCATGGCTCTTCTGGACACCAATGTAATTCAGTTACATTATTTTACACAGTTACCAACAATAATACAGAACAAATGACAGTTTTTTAAGAATGGTTTTATAAAAAAAAAAGGAATAAATACTATTTGAGTAAGTTTGTCTGTATCTGTATTATATACTCTTTTTTTTTTTTTGTATAATATACTCTGTGTGTGTGTGTGTGTGTGTGTGTGTGTAACCAGCAAATATTACCATTATAAG
>JAOVVF010000026.1:14786721-14804039 GCA_028565595.1 Duopalatinus emarginatus
ACCTCCAGTTTTATTTCTGGAGCTGGGCAATGACCTAATGACCCTTCAGCACTGCAGCTATCACAGTCCACTTCTAGGTATAACCCAGTAACATGTTATATACAACCCCATATAAACCAACAATATGACATCACATAAACCAGTAATATAATATATAACCCGATATAAACCAACAATATAGTATATGACCAAATATAAGCCACCAATATAGTATATAACCCTGATAAAAAAGCGACATTATAGTATATAACCCAATGTAAACCAACAATATAATATATAACACACTTGTATGCTATATATCTCCATCAAAAACCATTGTTATAGTAAATAATCCAGTGTAAAACATATACACAACCCAATAATGTAGTATATAAAACAATTTAAAACACAAATATTGTATATTAACCAGAATTCTATACAACACAACAATCCTTGTAACAGAGAGGAGCTCTAGGCTGTAGTGGTAGTAGTTTTGTTAGTGTTGAACTCTCAGCGATCAATAGCCCGAAGCCTTAACCACGGAGCTCTGACTGCCTCGTTAAGCTTCACACTGTAGCTTTTGAGCTCATTTTATAGCACACTGAACCTTCTACACATTTACACATCTACACATTACAGTGCACCTGCATTCTAATGTATTTAAATGAGACGGATAAAAGTGGGCACTTAATGTGTTGTGTAAATGCTGGATGTGTGGGTTAGCTGGTAAGAAGAGCTGACAAAGTTCCACAAGATAACATATGACCAAACATGGCCAAGGTTCAGCAGGCATCTGAATGGTCTGTAAAAGTAAGGATGTAAACATAAGACAACCATAGGGGTGTTATCCCTGCAACCTGTCTATCCTGTCAAGCTAATATTTGGCATTCTGGATCTAATGAAGAATCTAATTTACAGATCATTACACAATCTTGGGATTTAAGCGCGACTAAACAAGGAAGCAGGACACTTGATTTATGTAAATGAAGAACTGGAAATGAATGAAGAAATTGTTGTATACAGACGTTACGTAGCTACCCAATCCTGACAGTGCTGCAGTGTTCAATGGATGGTTGGTGTGATACAGTGGTAACATCATTGGGCTCCCATGTGAGAGACCTGGGTTCGATTCAATCTGTGCTAGCCAGTCTGTGCTACACCAATAAGGGTCCTTGGGCAAGACTCCTAACACTACGTTGGCCTCCTGTAATACCAATAACCTTGTAAGTCACTCTGGATAAGGGCGTCTGCCAAATGCCGTAAATGTAAATGTTAAATAAGGCTAAAGCCAAAGAAACCATTACCATCAGGTTAATGGAAAAAAGGCTCCTGGAGACAGTTGGACAGAAGACGGTCCTGGTTGTATAGAAAACATAGAAATGTGTAAATTATGGTAACAGTATATTGTGTAGTCAGTGAGTAAGAATTTGGGTCGGTTTTCACCAGAGGGTGTTCACTGTATTCCTCCAGTGGAAAAATCAATGCAAGTCAATAGGGGGCACTTAAATCCAGAAAGGGATCTGACATCGATATCTATATGTAATATGGACCGGGGGTGGTGAAGTTGATTTGGATGACAAGGAATTACCCCATCGAATAAATCCCTGATCGAATAAACCTGTCAAGAATTCATTGGATTGACCTTAAAGCAGGTGGAATGGTTTCACCCAAGGGCATGTGAACAAGGGTACCTTAAAAAAAAACCGATATAGGCCGAGCCTCTGAGTGCTTTATGTTCTGTCACGCAACATGATCCAGGCTAGTTCTTATCCCTGCATGTCCACAGTGACTCCAATCTCATGCAAATCTCCCTGCAATGGGCTTACACGCACAAGCTGTGCATAAAAAAAGTAAATCAAGGCAAGCTGGCGGCTCTGCTGGGTTTCAGCATGACAGTCGAGGCATACTGTAATCGTGCCGGGCATCGCAAAGCTTAACTCGGTTGTTTGTTTGTTTGTTTGTTTGTTTTTTATGAAAAGAAAAAAAAAAAACGTGGCAGCCGCTTGGAGAGAGTCGCAAGAGAAGAGTTGTTCAGTGCGAGATAACACTACAGGAATCCTAATTAAATCTCTTCTGACTAAATGGGAGTGTTATTGCCTGGTCATATTGCATAATGTTTAAAAAGAAAGAGAGTGTATGATATTTCACTAAAGGTACACAGTTTTCTACAGAAGTGAAAATTTATTAAAGGAAATTGCTTCAGTTACTGAAAAGATGTAACCTCCTATAGACCATTTCAACATATACATCTCTTTCTATTACCATCGACACTGAAGTGCAAGGTTAGACTGGTACACCAGCCTAATATTTGGTAGTTCCCCCAAAGGGCATGGAAAAAAAATATTCTGTAGGTAATAAACACCACACTTCCTACAGGACGTTCCACAATTCTGTTGTATTCCGAGATGTAGGATTTCTTTCTTCCACAGCTCCTTGCATGGTATCCCGAACCACTCCACTTCTCCAACACATCTCAGAGACTTTCAGTGGGGTTCAGATCAGGACTTGACAATGTATGAAGATGATTCCTCATGCTTCCTAAATCACTCGTTTACTATTTCAGTCTGATGAGTCTTGTCATAGTCACCCGGAAGTATGGCCATGAAGAAATCAAGGAAGAAAAAAAATCCATTGCTGTTATAACCTGATCATTCAGGTAAATTCATTTTGTTACAACATAACATCACTGAGCTTTAGCACTGTCTCCGGAAACTCCAAATCCACACAGCGACCCTTTTTTTGCCCAGGAAGTGTATTATAAAGCAAACCAATTTGTAAACAAATAATAAAATGGCGAACCATCCCAAAGTGCTTATACAGCTGTGTCCTAATTATGAGGCTGCATCGTTTGGTGGCTGCATTTTGAAGACTGATTGCGTCATAACGGTGCCCCATTTCAACTGCTCCTTTATAAGCATCAGAGAAATGATCCTTTCTTTTCCATAGGCAATGAAGGGTCCAGCGGGTGGATGATCCTTGGCCAGTTAACATATTAGCAAGATTTTTAGCATGCCAGTGTCGACTCAAGAATATGACCTCGTCAGTGGAGTAAACTTGAAAAAAAAAGTATACTTGAGTTATGTCTTTTTGTAATTACAAACCAGTCATTTGTACTGAAATTAAATAAACTTAATTATACTAAATTATAGAGTATACTAGTCATGTTATTTACACAACTCTTCTAATACAATTTAAGTATATTTGTTTAAGCTACAAAGTTCAACACAATAAGTGTGCTTAAAAATATGTAATATATATATGGGTGGGTCCTTCTTAAAGGAACTTCAGCAGAGCTCAAAGTTCAGGTCAGGAACAACGGTGCTGTGATCCAAACAGAAACTCCACCATATAGTGGACTGTTTTGGTTCAGCCTTCGCCCCGGACTACACATTACTTAAAGTATATGCCTTCGTGGGCAGTGTAGACCTTTAAAAGATGCAGGCCTTGAATTGGGACAAGGCTCATATCAGACTTAATTCCAAACTGAATCCTATTTTGAGTCACATGATCTCCGAGTAGCAGCAACTTAAACTGTAATAGCCTGACAGGTCCTAAGAAGGTAGTAAGAATAATATAACGACCTACAATGTGATGTTTGTGGTACACGATTACCCAGTTAGATACCCTCTCAGGGGGGAAATGTCCTTCAAGAGATTTTCCAAAATAGGAAAACACTTTGTTACGTGGTTCTGCGTGGAACAGATAATAAATCATGTAATCATCGACTAAACAAATACATTTTATTCCGTTTCCGTAAAGCCAACCACATTTCAGAGGTTTCAGAAAAAAGCCTACTGCTTTACTAAGAGTACAAACCAGAGATTAATACTTGCATTTGTACATGATTTTCATTTGCATAATGCAAATCTCCCAGTGATTAACTTTCATCCATCATGCCTGTATAACACAGAGCCAAAGAAACTGAAGGACAAGACGTGGAACAAAAGCCATGCCAACTTGAGTCATGATTCATTCTGGGAAACTGTGAAGTCTAACCACAAAATCTCAGCATGATTTATGGAGCTGCGATCAAAGGTTCGTGTTGGGATGCGAAATCCGATCCAAGATTATCGCTCAACCTCAAAGACGCTTTCATATGCAGCAGTGCAGCCCTTTCTTTAGCTCTTATTAATTGATTGAAGAAGATTGTTTTGAAGATTTGTACTGTCTGAGATCCTTTTCTTTCTTTGCGATTTTTTTTTGCCTGAGACTGCAATCTTTAGTTGGAAATGTGAGATGGATTGAGCTGACAAGGAGATGTGTATAACATTTCCTAAGAAGCTCACGTTCATAAATCATCATAATCGTGTTGGGAATTCTGTGTAATTTGATAACAGGGCTTAAAAACCACAGATAAAGAATGAATATGTAAAGAATTCTCCATTCTGATTGGTGCTTAAGCTCTCATACTGGACACTTCATATGCATCTAAAGACCAGAAAAACTGGTACACTTGGTTGGTCCCCTATGGGGGCATGGACTCCACTAGCTTGCCGAACTTCTGTATAAATGTGTGTAATTAATGATTATGAATTATGATTATGAGTTGTAATGAAAGTGAACTATTGACCACTGTGCTTGCACACAGAGGGACCTTCACATTTCCACAGCACCCAGAGAGCAGTTGGGGGTTAGATGCCTTGCTCAAGTGCACTTCAGTCGTGTCATGTAGGTCGTGGGGTAAGAACCAGTGACCCTTAGGTCACAAGTTTTGCCCTCGAACCACAAGCCCACAGCTGCCCCACATGACTAGATGTTTTGGATGTGGATGTTCAACAACCTTTAATGCAACTCGTAACTGGATTTAAAGTATGTCATTCTTGAATAAACTGGCAAATTGCTGTCAATTGAAAGCAATAACAAGAGAATAATCACCTTGGGAGCAGAACCAGTAACTCCGCTTTACCACGCCACCTTGTTTTTAATTATTTTCACGACATGCTCTGTCGTGTTTTATTCTTTACCTATAAAATGCTCATTAAAAAAAAGTAATTGCCACCAACTTACAAAGATTTATAGGTGCAATTAGAATAAAACACTGCAAGAACATAACCTTCTGAAATATTTCCCACAAGTATTGCAACGATTTTAATGTTTATAAAGTGTCTCTTAAAGCAAAGCGCTAATCTTGGATCTTTTTTTCCCGCTTTTTTTACGCATCCCAACACAAACCTTTGATCGCAGCTCCATAAATCAAGCTGGGATTTTGTGGTTAGGTTTCCCAGTTTCCCAGAATGAATTGTGACGCAAACTGGCTTTGCTTTTGTCCGGAGGTCTTCAGGGCGGTTTATCTGTCTCTGAGCATTTCTCAGTCATGATGGATAAAAGCTAATCGCTAAGCCAATGCTAGGGTAAAGTTATTCAGTCTTCCCTGCTGATTTGGAGAGTTTAGTGGAAGAAACCTGTACTTTTTTATATTGATGCATTTGCACTAGAGTTTCAACTTTTCTTAAGTATTTAGAAGTAATATGTAGATGACTTTTAATTAAAATAAGAAGTCAGAACACTTTTATTTTCACTATGATCTCACTCTAAACTAGCTCCTTTCTTAGGACAGTTTTAAAGATTTCATGATATCAGGTCCTTATTTTCACTAAAGTAAGTCTCATTCATTATGTATTAATAAATCTGTGCTCATTTTATTTGGGATCCATTCACACTGCTGTTAATTTAGTGAGTGTTCAATAAAACATAAACTATGGAAACTAACTTGTTTTTCCACAATATTACATGTAGCTAGAGAGGTATGTTTGCAGCTCTGCAGTGGTTGACTCTGTTCAGTTGGGGGTGTGGGGGTGGGTTGGGGGATGAATACTTTTGCTCAGACAGTTGATTGTGTGTACGTGCGTGTCAATGGGGCAGATGTGTTAGACTTCGAATGGTGTCGATATCTCAAATCAATGTACCTTTCAAACGCTAACAACAATAGTGTAGTTGCTTTCTGAAATGAATGGGGCAATAAAAGGGATGCAAATGGGCGTGGTGGGTGAACGGGTGTGTGTATTTATAAGCTCAAATCAACCTTTCAAATAACAAAAACTATGATTCCCTGTTAAAAGGGAATGGGGTCCAAAAACGAGTGTTGTGAAAGAATGAGTGCAGGTATCCAAAAGCTTTATACAAGCCCACATGTCATCAACAGGAAGACTGTTTCAGAGTTGTAACGGTGTCAATATCTTGAAAATTGTAGAATGTGATATCTGAATAAAAAAAGGTGAAATAAAAAGAATAATAATATGAAGAAAAAAATTACTGTCAGGTAACAATAGTGTGATTGCCTACTGAATTCATCTGGCATTGTTTAATAACTTAAAATTGTAATTATTGGCAAACTGCTGTGGAATAAGTGGAACAAAACACTCGCATTCGAAAGTGAAGTGACTGTCGTCAGCATTGACCCGTGGCTCTGTGTGGTCCATGGTGCATTGATCCATGCAGTAACACACAAACTAGAGGAAGTTGAACACACTTATCCATGGTGCCCAGAGTGTAGTTGAGGAGTTCATTGTCTTGCTTAAGAGCACTTCAGTCATGTCATGTCAGTACAGGCAATAAACCATTAAACATTCCGGTTCCCTGAACTTGCACAAAGTTGAAGTAAATATAGCTGCACCTGATAAACTGGTAGCTTTAATCCCCAGCTTCTTATCTCATGACTGCTGATCTGCAGGTCCTCCAAATTCCTTGTTGAACCGATTCAATCATAGATCTGCAATATGCATTAATTGCTGAGAACGGCCGAAGTGCTCAATTCTTTCCGAACAACATTTTGAACAATAGTGTGTGAAACCCATGCTTTACCACCACTGTCACCACAAAAGCTCATAAGACAACAAAGAAGATGATTGATGACAATATGGCTTTAAAGATGTGCAAACGGTTTGCCAGTTGATTGCTAGTGTATTGCCATTGTTCTCTTGAGCAGTGCTTGTAACTACATGATGGATCAGCTGCTACATGGTGTTGAGTTGAAGAATGAGAAAAGAATATATAATCTCACAAATTGCAATATATTGCATTCACGCAAATCTCCATGTTTGTTTCCGGTTACTGGCTTCCACAATGGGACCATACAATCCAGTGATCCCATGGTAACAAGAGAACCAACTGCCTGTATGTCCAGGCTCGATCACATGATTTCCCCAGATTAATCAGGTATGTTACAGCTGAAAATCTCCAAGCTGCGCTCATCTGATTTGGGCTCCACTCTAGAGTGTTGCATGTGAGTTTTTTTCTTTTCTAAATCCCACGTCCGCCTGCTCCTGTGGCTATTTCTGTGTCTGGCAGCCCACGGTATTTTCTAATGGACACAGTTGGTCCAGTTACCCAAAATCTAAAGAAGAAAAATTTAAGCAAACAGATCATTTTAACACTGTTAACTGTTTTAAATATATTCTTTAACTATATTATATTATACACTATATGGCCACGAGTATTCGGACGCACACCCATTTATGCCCGTATGCACTTTCTGAACATTGCATTCCAGATCGATTGCCCCTTCTGCTGTTATAATAAGCTCCACTCTTCTGGGAAGGTTTTCTACTACATTATTTACTGTGTGGCTGTGGGGAGTTGTGTGGCAAGAGCATTAGTGAGCTCAGGTATTAATGAAGGGCGAAGAGACCTGGGGTGCAGTCAGCATTCCTATTCGTCCCAAAGGTGTTCACTGGGGTTGAGGTCAAGGCTCTGTACACAATTGTACTCAATTTCTGAGTCTCCAACCTAGGTAGACCATGGCTGCGTCTGAAATCGTGTACTTCCAGTTCGCAAAAGCAGTACATGAGAATGTGTGGTGTCAGGTATTCATAAAAAAGTACCTGATTGATGTACTACATTGGAAGCCATTTTCAAGTATGCGAGTACAATACACTGTGGTAAGAAACATGGCAGAAAGTGGGGAATAACCAGAAAACTAAAAAAAGATTATGATTATGTACAACCCCAAGTAAACACAATTGTGTCATGTGATGTTGGTAAGACAGCAAAACATAATGAGTGGGCATGTTGACAGCTAGAAATATATTCAGGGCTTGATTTGTGCATGAATTATGACAGTAAAGCTAATGATACTGGCTTAATTTGATATATGACATCTAACAAATAAAATAAGTTAATAAAATAAGTTAAGCAACACAAATATTACAACAAGTAACATTAATCACTGAATCGCCACAGTACGCTACCATGTGGAAGTCAGTTTAAACTGGAAGTAGCAAAATCAGTTTTTGTGACTGGTTTACAGATTGTTGCATTGCACTTAGGGGATCAAAGACAGTATCTGTGGGGTGGTGGGGGGGCAATTCCCCTGTGTCCCACCGCATTGCTCAATAAGTCACTTTACATTTGTGAGAATAATCAGTTTGAGGGGGGACTGCTGTAGGCTTGTAGTTAAGGAACCTGCCTCAGGACCAGAAAGTCCCAGGTTCAAGCCCCACAACCAACAAGACTTGACTGAAGTGCCATTGAGCAAGGCACCTTTACTTTTACTTTTACAGCATTTGGCAGACACTCTTTTCCAGAGCGACCTACAAGGTCATTGGTATTAGTGTTAGGAGTCTTGCCCAAGGACCTGGTGTAGCACAGACTGGCTGCCCGGACTGGGAATCGAACCCAGGTCTCTCACATGGACGCCAATGATGTTACCACTGTACCACACCAACACACTAACCTAACCCCTAACTGCTCCTTGGGTGCTACAGATAGAGGGCATGTGTGCTCACTGCCCCTAGTGTTCACCAGTGTCTCTTACTGCATGGGTGGGTCAAATGCAGAGGTCAATAACTCACTTTCACTCACTCGATGTTTATGAAAGTGAACTATTTGCTTACTGTGCCTGCACTCAGAGGAATGTGACCTTTGCATTTAACCCATCCGTTCTGTGAAACACCCTGTACACACAACAGTGAACACTAGGGGGCAGTGAACACACTTGCCCAGAGTTGTGGGGCAGCCCTAAACCACAGCCTCAGTCGTATTTTGCCCTGTGAGGGGATCAAACTTTCTGGTCACAAGACTGGTCTCTAATTACAAGGCCACAGCTGCCCTGTTTAGGCCTTTTATTTCTAATGTATTAAAACAATACAAATATAAATAACACAGCTCTGACTAACTGAGGCAGATACAGTTTGTAGTATAGAAGAAATACGTGAAAAAGCCGGAGGTGAGTTTTGTGGTATTAATTTGTAAGACAACACTGCCATCTTCCCTCTACACTTCTCTGTAGTCTGGGACAAAAATGGCCGCCTGAGTAAAAAGACGAAGGGCGGAACAACTGCCGATCATTCGTTGAAGCAGCCAATCATAACACGAGAACGGGCTGCCAATCAAGCACGCGCTGTCAGTCAGCTCGCTTTAGCCCCGCCCACGGGCGAATTTTGACCGTAAACATCCCGCTGATTTTGAAAGCGTCGCTGAAGCGGGAGGAAGAGGAGCGGCCGCCATTTTGGTTCGATTCAATGAGAGGGACGAGGAAGGAGGGAAACAAGTTGTAAACTTCTCTTTAGACTGGGAAGGGGGATCTTCTCCCAGTCCGGACTGAAACGGAAAGAAATATCAGTGGATGGTGAGTTTGTGCGTGAGTGCGGATTCGTGAACGAGTAAAAAACGGGATTTAGCCGTTTTTACAACCACTTGCTAGCTCCACAGTTGCACCGCTAACGAGGCTAATATTTTCGCTAGCATGTTGTAGCTAACCTTAGCGCTAAACTAGCTTACCTTTTTACCGCTCCAGAGCGGCAAATATATCACATTAAGGCTGTTTGTAACTAATTTTCTAAATAATTTTCCACGTTTGTTGTTTGTGAAGAAAAGAAAAATACACCAATGCTAACGGAATGTTATCGCTCGCTAGCTAGCTATTATGCTAACCTGTCGACTAGCTGAGCTAGTTTTCCTCCTGTAGCTGTTTTTGTTGACTTGTTGTAGAAGACAGTTAGCGTGTTTCGCTGACTCGTTTTAAACGCTTGGTTGATTTCGGTAGTGCAGAAAAAGCTGGTTTTAATGTTTGCATGTAGTTTTTGGGGCGCGTTGGGGTTAATCCGGTCGCTAATAAAACATTTAGCTGTGGGACTTTGCAACTGGTGCTAGTTAGCGGAGCTAACGGTAAAAGGCTTGAGGTCTGTATTACACTGCTGATGCTATTTTTATTAGCTAAGTGTTGGTCGCGTGCTAACTTTATTTATTATTATTTGTTTATAGTTTATTTCACGAAACGTATGTTTATGGATTCTTTTCTTTTATGATTAACATATATATAAAACTATATATATATATATATATATATATATTTGCAATTGCTTACTTTTTATAGCATAGATGTGACAACTTTGACATTTAAAACAATAATACATAATAATCAATATACAATTTATGGGCTGTAATATTTAAAAAATTCCAGATTTTTTTCCTTTAGTATTAAATCCACCTTTATATAGTGTCTATATTCATAGTGAGATTGTTGCTGTGATTGTTATAATAATATGATTCTTCATATCTAGGTTTAGCTGACCTGCACACTTGTTAAACAAACCCAGGGGCAATGTTTTACGCCCACTTCGTCCTCAGCAAGCGTGGGCCGCTGGCCAAGATCTGGCTGGCGGCCCACTGGGACAAGAAGCTGACCAAAGCCCATGTCTTTGAGTGCAACCTGGAGAGCAGTGTGGAGAGCATCATTTCACCCAAGGTGACGGATCACATGTGTACATTCGGACGTTTCTGTTCTTGCGTGCCAAAAGACATTGCAAAACGCTCACTTTTTTTGTTTCTTCCACCCTAACCGTTCCTTTCCTCTGTTATATTTACTGTTAAAAAGGATGGAGAGTGTGTTTGGGGTTGTTAATTGACCCAGCTTAAATCAGACATGTATAGTGTTAACTATCTCACCCACATTTAAACATTTCAATTATTCCAGCTGAAAAAAATGTTCGGTTTTCTTAGAGAAATAGGGAAAAAACAGTATGAATTCTTTGTACAGAATTTTCTGCTCTTTACTTACGTCCTTTTTTTGCAGGTGAAAATGGCTCTGCGTACATCCGGTCACCTGCTCCTCGGGGTGGTGAGGATCTACCACAGGAAGGCCAAGTATCTGCTCGCTGACTGTAATGAGGCGTTTATAAAGATCAAAATGGCTTTCCGTCCAGGTAAGCTCCAGGACAAGTTTGTGCTTGCTGCATTTGTATATTGTAATGTCCATATGAGCTTGTTGCAGCCAATATTTAAATATGGGTGCTGCGCTAAAAGCCGACGTTTTAATTCATTCTGAAACATTTGTGCCGCAGGGGTTGTTGATCTGCCTGAAGATAATCGTGAGGCCGCTTACAACGCCATCACCCTGCCCGAGGAATTTCATGACTTTGATCAGCCGCTCCCAGATCTCGAGTGAGTTTGGGATTTAACTGTTGGTTGCTTTGGCAGGATGTAAAATGAAACGATAGCAATAAAGGATACAGTCTGCAAAACAGGAATTTGCTTTAAACAGGTTTTAGATTTCATCTAAAGTCTTTAGTTTGAGCTGAAATACATTACTTGAAAACCAAGTGCCATTAACTATTGTTTGGAAAAAGTTTCTGCTTCATTTTAAGTAAGAGTAAAGGCTTTCAGTCATAACCTCACAAATGTGCAAACCTGGATAGGGTGAGCCAGAAGAAAGCGCAAGTGTGTGCTGCAGGCTGTTTTGTTAAAAACAAATAAGAAGCAGTAGTAATTTCTAATCACAAGGTTGAGTTCAGATCACACTACTACCAAGCTGGGCCCTTGAGCCAAGACCCTTAACCCTCAACTGCTAATGTGTATAAATTAGATAAATCTAAGTTACTCTGGACAAGGGTGTCTGCAAAATACCATAAACGTAAATGAATTTATATTTATTAAAAAGCACTCACCAGCAAAGAAGTCACGTTTCTCATTTTTATTTTACATTATTGCGATATTGCGTATTAAGGTTTTTTTGCGTATGTAATGTGATGTGTGGCTGCTTCTTCTCCAGCGATATTGATGTAGCACAACAGTTCACACTGAACCAAAGCCGAGTGGAGGAGATCACCATGAGGGAGGAGGTGGGGAACATAAGCCTCATGAATGATGACCACTTCGGTAAGAACGAGTGCAAGCTACGATATGGAAAAATCTTGTCACTGTTTTTGTTTTGTTTTTTTTTAAATATCGGTCGATATATAAATCAAATCAATATTTCTGTTACACTAAAGCTTCTTTTTTTACTCCTAAGTGAGAGGTGAAGATATTAAATGGCAAATTCTGGTTTAAATTTTATTTATTTTCCAGCAGAACTTGAGAAATGTACTATGGAACATTAGTCCACTGTATTCCAAAGAGATTATTTACATATAATCTAAATTCTGAGCAGAAACTTCCAGTGTTTCAGGAGAACACAAAACAAAACAGACAATAAAATTCCTCAAGTCACTTCCAAATAAAAACACAGGAAAACAAAATAGAAAAAAAATCTGACCAAAGCTTTTATGTTTTATGGAACACACTAAATTCGTTGGTCAACCGCATTCCTAAAAATTCCTAAAAAATCTAAGAAAACAAAGTGAATTCAAATCCAATAAAAGTAGTTGACACAGAATCTCAAAACTAGACCTATTAAATAGTCGGAAAACACAAATAAATAACCAAAAATATTCTGTATATATCCTCAGCTTGAATTCAAGCAGCTTTCAAGTGGAAACAAACACAACGAACATTCACCGAGTTGTGAATTAGTTCTAGCTTGCATGCCTGCAGTAACCCAAACATTAACACGTTGGCTAAGCGGCTACTATGCCTACGTGTTGTGTGCGTCAACCAAAGTTGAAATGGCTTTAACTCAGACACATGATTGGTTTCGCTGCAGCGCTATTCTCATTCTCATTGGCTGTTTGTTGTGTCTGTAAAAACACAAATGAAAGTAATTCTGTCAATGTGTTATCGACTACGACTTACAGTTCTATCGAGGAAATGTTATATTGCGATAATTATCATTTTATCTTCAGCTTTATGTGGTATACTTATTAAAATTAGTTATGACCTTGTGCTTGAGTGATGTGTAACATTTGGAAATATTGAGTTGTGTAAACATTGCAGTGATATTTTTTTTTCATAACCCGGTGTTTAACAACAGGTGATTTTGGCATTGAGGACCGAGAGATCCTTAGGGAGGAGACTGCCTTTGAGGACACGGCTTTCATCCATGGTTCCTCAGCTGCCAACCTACTGCTGGAGGCGGAGCCTGGCCCTACCCACCTTCCAGACAAGTCGACTAACCTCGACTATGACGATTTTGGAGATAACAATCTGGAGAACAGCGACGGTGGGATACTTGGTAAGGACTTGCTAGACAATGTTACAAATAATTAAATTAAAATATTTGCTCCTGTTGTTTACTGGAGTTTGTTTTTGCATATTTTTAGTGGATAAACTCTTGAGCGGTGATGGCGGTGGGGGGATATTCGATGATCCTCCGACCATCACAGACAGCATCATGATGCCTCCAGATGACAGAGATGACGAAGATGACTATGACCCCCTTTCACGTAAGCTTGATTAGAAAAAGCTCTATGTTGTTAGAGAAAAAAAATTCTTTTATAGGGTAATGTAGTTTTTTCTTTTGTAGCATGTCACAGTAGTATGTCTGAGTTTATATTTTCCTGTTAATTAAAGAATGTTTTATCCTTTTATAGTTACATTTCACTGTTGTGAAGATTAGCTATTTTTAGTCACTTAAATCACTGTTAGTGTGGAAACAGTAATGTTAAAATGAGTGCGGAGAGATTTGCAGCTACACTACTGTCTTTGGTATAGAAAATAAATGAAAATTTCCAAGAAAAGATTAATTTTTTAACATAATCAAGTACAGTTTGTGCTGATTGATATGTAGTTCGTGGTTACAGTGACCTTTGCTTGGTCTCTTTATGCCATTTCCAGTCACGCATCTAACTTGACTTGTGTTATGTTTCCATTAGCTGCCGGAGCTCCAGACAGCCCGGATTCAGGTCCGGTTGAGGCTCTACCCAACACTACAGACCAGACGGAGCAAACCACGCTGGTGCCCAATGAGGAGGAGGCCTTTGCTCTCGAGCCCATCGACATCACCGGTAAAGAAACAAACACATCAGAAGTAATATTAGTGATTATTTTAAACTTTAGAAAGCAAATGTGGTTAAAGAAAAATTATTAAGTTAGTAAAATGTTGTTAAAAAAAACATAAAAGTATTTTAAAAACACAACAATTTGCATATTTATGCTAGACTTAAGCACGAAACACTTGTGATAAAGGTGTTTATTGTTAATATTAGGATAATGTATGTCGACTATTCAAGCAGTCGAGGGGTGGTGTATAAATAGTGGTGTTTCTCTACTTAGTGAAAGAGACCAAGGCAAAGAGAAAGAGGAAGCTGATTGTGGACAGCCTGAAAGAGCTCGACAGCAAGACCATCCGCGCTCAGCTGAGCGATTACTCCGACATCGTGACTACACTGGATTTGGCCCCGCCCACCAAGAAGCTGATGATGTGGAAGGAGACCGGAGGTGTGGAGAAGCTGTTCTCTCTTCCTGCCCAACCACTCTGGAACAACAGATTGCTCAAGGTACCATTTCAACATGGATTTTGTGGAATAAAGTTTAAAGGCAGCATATACATTCACCCAGATTTCCTTTTTCTTCTGTTGTGATTGGCCCAGAGAGACACATGACTGAATTGGTCAGCTGGAGGTGCTTTACTCTGTCACATCAGTACTTTACTTTTAATTCGTAATAGAAGAAAAGTTTTTAAAAAATGTTTTTGGATACCCGTTTTTTATTAAATGATGCAAATTGTAATAATCTTCCCCAGACATGATATAATTGTCCTCGGACAAAAAAAAACAAAAACAAAGCACTTGCACCTTGTAAAGACAGAAGCTTGGGGGCTTTGTTTTAGTCAAAGGTCATTCTGACACTCCTGAGCCTGTTCCTACTGCATGCCAAGTCTTTGAATAAATACAGTGTGGTAAAGTTGGTCTGTGTCCGACTGCAACGTGCCATTCATGCTCTCTTACTCTTTGTTATCCATATAATTTTGTATCTTTTTTAAAGGCCCTTTTGCTCTTTTCACCAACCTGTTAAACTTTTTAAAGAGCAGTGCTGTATTTAGAACGAGTGAGCATTATTGGTTGTCAAATTATGAGCCACTCTGTGGAGCGTTGCAGTAAGCTCTTTGTCCAATTCACTGATTTCATTGGATGCAAAATGGACCTAGAAAGTGGTTGTATACTGCATGTTAATGACTTGTATTTGTCTGCTTGCTGAAACAAATCCTATTAAGACTCAGTGTTGTGTCTGTTGAAAGGTTATTAGAAAATGTCCATTTGTTGAGTCTTGCACTGTAAGGCCTATCCATACTTTTTTCCCTATCACTCGAGTGCTCTGTTAAGAGGTGACACGATGGTTGCTCACTTGCTCTGTACATGTTCTAGATGTTCACACGCTGCCTGACTCCACTGGTGCCAGACGAGTTGAGGAAGAGGAGGAAGGGTGGTGAGGCTGACAGCCTAGAGGAGTTCCTGAAGGAACTGGAGAACCCTGAGGTTCCCCGTGAGGAGCAGCTGGGCCACAGGGCTGACATTATCGGTAAGGAGAAGCAGAAGGCTTTCAGATACCGGATTCTTAACCGGTCTGTTTTTGATGTATGCTGCCATGACTGTGTGCGTGTGTGTGTGAATGCTCAGATCATTTCCTTTATGTGGTCCTCAATCATTCGGTGTTGCAGACAGGGAAGACGGGTACAACAGACACTTTTTTTGTTTCGTATTACAAATACAATTTTCACGCAGCAAAAGCTACCCCACACACACCAAATGTCAGGCTATTGCAGCAGAGGTTTTCTTTACCTTCAGGCTTTTGTTCTGCGTTTCCTTTTAAGCACGGATTATCTCTCTGACCGTGGAAGACTGCCAGCATGTCGATCTTAAATTCTGACCTACTTACCCAAAGGAGTTATTCGGATGCTGTGTATTTGTAGATTTTTGAACGTTTATAGCTTTTGTTTTTTACAAGCAAGTCCTTTATCATACTATAGATATGTTTGGACTTCCTAAATAAAAATGATATGACACCTCTGCACCTGTGTATACAGAGCCGTACTGCATACAAAAGTTGTGAAGTTAGGAGGCTTTCCATCAGGCGTTGCAATTAAGTAGATTTTTCTGACGATGCAGCATCAAGCACAGGATCCATTTTTTTTTGTCGCCTTTATCAATGTTTGTACTACTGGGCTCCTGATAATTAACTATGAATGTTAGCTGTACAGGGGATCATTTTGTCTTTTTTTCACCCCCCCAATCTTGTGTAGATCAAACCATCGTGGAAGAGCCCAGCATGCTGCAAACCTCATCCATGGAGGGAAGCAGAACAGCACTGGACGAGACCCTGATGCCGCCTCCCTCGCGGCAGCGTGGAGTCAAACGCAAGTCCCATGAGCCAGAAGCTGCTCTGCCTGTGAGTCTCGAGCACAGCTTCTACTTAAGCACTTTTTATTTCTGCATGATTTTTTTTCGCCCTAAAACGTGAACAAGAATTGAAACAATGTTTTTCTTTTAGACGATGAGCATTCTGGATCAGTCCGTGCCACCACCGATAGAACAGTCAGTGTTGTCGCAGCAGCTAGACATGCCACAGGTTGACCTTCCTCCAGAGGACAGTGCCAACCTGTCGAGAATCGTGCCAGAGCTCGACCTGCTGGGAGAGAAGAGCAAGGACAAGGACGACAGCGAGGAAGAGGAGGTGAGCGTCGACTTCTATTAAGTCACCTGGGGAATTGTTAATTTAAATTATTTTGATGAGAATTATTCTCTAGAATTGTTGATTGAAATGAAATTTCCATACACGGCCATGCAGAAGAGATGAATGATAATTAACCGTGTTAATGGTTTGGTTCATAAAGGAGGGCGATGGACAAGGTGGAGATCAGGATCAAGAGGAGAGACGGTGGAACAAGAGAACCCAGCAGATGCTGCATGGACTTCAGGTATGTAAATTGCATCATTACAGAATTACACTGGGAACTGGGAATTTAAATACAAGCAGCTGTGGTTCTGGACGTCTCTTACATAATAGAAAGGATTAATGTGACAGGCAACACACTTTTATTGATTTATTCATTTTCATTTTATTTAATCTTATTTAGTTCATTATTTAATTTTATTGATTCCGTCTTGCAGAAATCAGCAAATATTTTAAGCAGTGTTTAATTTTTATTATAATAGTTTAAAAATGTCATTGTGGTAGTGCTGGGCGATTTTTACGATTAATTCGATTAATTCGAATTACAGTTTAAACGCGATTTTGAAATGGTGTAATCG
>JAOVVF010000026.1:14823601-14834275 GCA_028565595.1 Duopalatinus emarginatus
AGATCCTCTTGTGGATCTGTGCACATGAGTGAGCCTTGGGACATCCGTGGCCTAGTGGTTAGGGAACCAACCTCATGACCAGAAGGTCCCAGGTTCCATTCCCACACAGGGCAAGACAAGACCGAGGTAGCCCTTGAGCAAGGCACCTTCCCCCCCTCCAAATGCTACCTGGGCACCATGGTTTGGGGCTAGCCCATCTGGTCCAAGCCGACTGAAAATCCACAAATGCTTGGTGCCAAATACCCCAGGACACCTTCCGAAGGGGTGCATGCCTCGACAGGTTTGAGCCATTTCACTGGTTGTTTTGGCTGGTAGAGTCAACATTCTGGCTGATGTATTTTTTCCAAACTCTCCTGAGACGCAAGTGCATCTGAATCAAGTGAATGCATCCTGACATTAGAAGTACCATAATTTGTCTTCATGTGCCTGGCAGAGGACTTGAAGAAACCACCAAAGGCTGTGAAGCTGTTTATCATTAAATTGACAGCTCGGCTTTCTTGAAGGAACGTGAATAACTTTCAAACCTTTTTGACAGACACAGTGGTTTCCCTTCTGTACTGCAGTTGCATGCCAAAGTCAGCTGTCTTTTGTTTCTTAGTGGAGGGTGGTATATGAGGTTTAGTGAAGCAAATAAATTGTACTGTCTAGTCACTTCGTTTGAGAAGGAAACACTTTGAACCAGACACTAACTGCTATTTTACTGTCTGGGTTTCTACCTGAACCTCCTTAAAGCACACAATATAAAACACTAAATTGTCACGAGGACGTACTGTCAGAACTTAGTTCCACAACTCATCTACTTTGAATTATTCAGACAGCTTCTACTGACCAGAAACAGAGGGCAAATCTTGACTTGTAACTCTGCCGGTTTTATCTATTTCTTCCCCGACATGTGCAGTAGCTCTCCTGATTGTAAGACGGAGGGAAATGAAGCTGAAGCAGCTGATATTCTGAGAGCCAGCCAGCACCCAGGATCATCCAACAGCTTTAATTACAACGCCAGACGTAAAAAAAATCTCGAGGTCCTTTTGGGTAGACCGCAAACACCTCGCTGTGTACGCGTTTGTTATTCAGATGTCGTGCTGCTATAAATCCTGTTGAACTTTGTGTTTGCTGCTCTTAAAATCCTGCTGGTCATTAGAGATTCAGCAGAGGTGCCCTGTATAGATTGAGTGTGAAATATGAAATCGTCCAGCATTTGCAGATATGCACCATAGGACACCATTTGCTGGTGGAATAACCCCCCTCTCCATTCATCTTTCCCCAGTCACCTGTTAGGAGAAGGGTGGCAATTCGTTAAGGGCTGGCATTGTAACCCGCCGCCAATACCCATCTTCTTCTTTTAACAATTCAACTGTGTCTGAAGCACCTACTCTTCTTGTCTCCAGACGGACTTATTTTTCACTGCTTATGGCTTCATAGCGAGAGCTGCACCCTGCCTCGTTCTGTGTTTTACTAGGCATCGTAGATTAGTGGCAATTAATCTTAGTTAAGAGAAGCCTGCGTGTGCTTGGCACCCATCGTGGTAAATGCAGAGCTGGGTTGATTCAATGATTGCAGATCGAAATAAACAGCCCAGTCGAATCAGATGTCAAAAACAGTCGCAACAGGCGAGCACGTCCTCCTGCAGTCTCTGGAATATTTCCTTTCAGAAGCAGCTGCCCTTTTTTTTCCCCCATCGTTTCTCCATCTCCCATGCTTTCAGCCTCCCTGGAGCATTCTTACTGATGTCTACAGTCCTGAATGAATATAAGCCTCGTAGATCTGGCACAAGGCAGGGTCATGCAATTAACAATTAAAAGCTCCCTTACTTCGTCTTGTTGCATGACAGTAATTATTTCGAATGAACAGAGGTAAGCCGGAGGTTTGCTTGCAAGATTGCGGCTATGTACATGCATTAATGCTAATTGTTCTCCAAATTGTGGTAATGATTAATCTTTGAATAATTGCACTTCCCTAATGCAGAGTTATTGTTGCTGATAGTTTCCCGCTGAAGAGAATAGAACTGGCACAGCCTGGGTTTTCGTTTATCCCGAGATGCGTAGTATAATCGACATCCGGCTCCTGGAGTAACATCTTTACATGTAATTCTCATTAGCTAAACTTGTGCATGCCTGGTCCTATGTTTTGGATGCCTGGATACCTTATTGCTAGCTCTAAAAATGTACAGACAAATTAGTGGTTCTGGTTTTGACTGCCATTCTTTGTCAGAATCAGAAGTTCCTGGTCAGCTGTGGCTGGCCAATAGAGGGCGCTTGGGTACTGCCCTTCAAGCTTGAAATATATAAATGTTTTTACCTTATATATGTTTTTTTTACATAATCAATATCTATTTATTAAGTATAAGTGTTGCTATGTGGGAATTTTGGCTCCGCATCGGTTACCAATTGGTTGCGCAACTGCTATCACTGGGTAATAGACCATTGCAACATAGCAGCATTATAATAATATAATAATATAAAAAATAGAAAGATAAAAAGTACATATCGGAGTCCCGCCGATTTTTTATTATTATGTTATTGAATCTAGTCCTGTTATAGTCTGGTTATGTTATACTGTCTTATATACATCTGTATGTTTCTGGACTGGCCTGTAATATAATGATTTCTGCTGTACATTGGTGTCCTGCAGGTTGTGTTAAATTACACTGCCTTTCACTAGCATGTTGGGCCTCTTCATGCTAACTATCCTGGTTCGATCCCCATCTTGACCAGAAAGCACTGTTGTGGGTCAGTTAGCCCAGTTGATAAGAGCGTGGTGCTTGTAACACTACGGTTGTGGTTTCGATCCCTGTACAGGCTACGTTCTGTCTGGGCTCTTTGACATTGTTTGCCTTTGGGGGTAGCCGTGGGCTTGTGGGTAAAGAACCAGCATTGTTTATTCTTCTGTATCAGCAAAACCCTAAATGCTCCCTGGCCACCATGGATCGGGTTGCCCAACACTACAGACAAGTGTGTTGACTGTCCCTAGTGTGTGTGTTTTACTGCACGGATGGGTTAAATGCGGACCACTGTACAAGCTCAGTGGTCAATGAGAGTTGACTGTACTACACTGGGATGGTTTAAAATTGACAATGAGGCACAGGCAGCCCTACTGTAAAGATTTCTCACCGGCTGTCAGTGTTTCGGGTGGTTTTTAAGCATATAAAACACATTCTGGCGTGTAGCCGTGTAGAAATTTGTTGATGAATGATTTATAATCCGTTTCCTTTAAATGCAAATGAAGTCCAAGACTTGACTCTTAACACCCCCCCTCCCCCCAACCACCACATTTACGCTGTTTTATTACTACATATAATTCCTGAAATACACACATGCCTGTTTAAGAGTGTTAAATATTTGTAATTTAAGTTGTAAAAAATATAAAAAATCAGCTTTAAGGAGGACACAAACACGGACACAGACTTTCACATTCTAAAGTCTACAAGATAAGCAGTGAGTGAGTAACGGCCTTCAGGCTTCTCTTGCCTGTCCTGATGAAAGAGCAGCAGATTTAAAGCTTGGACCATTCACTTCAACATGCCACAACAGCCTAGAGCTTCTTCTAGGGCTTCTTCATGCTGTGAACGTTGAACACCACCATGGCTTGCAGTCTCTCTCTGATACAACCTGTCATTCATCTCTGATCCCCTGTCATTCTATCAGCACTGTTGTTTTATTCCACAGTATGATAGCATCGCCGGCTCAGCCCTCTCCTATATTAAATTAGAGAATTGTTGTTTGCGAGCGCAGAGGAGTCCATGCATAATTTATCGTTCTTTTTATTTCGCTTCTCATGCCCAAGGTCACATGTTGCTGGCCTTTCTGCTTGGATTGCTCTCCTGATAATAAGGCCTGTATTGATGTTCAGGTCTACCTAAATGAATACGGTTCTGCACAGACAAAATCACATGCCCTGGCTCTGATGGTAATGCTTGATATTTATAGCTTTAGCAGGAATAGGCCGAGCTGGGAAATGCACATGATTTAGTGGGACGACTCATGCATTTCTTACATATCTTTGTAATTTATTACTGCTCTTTTAGAAAAAAAATGAGGTTGCTTTCTTCATCTGACTTGTATTTTTCTAGATTAACTATCAGACAAGAATTTGAGGGTTAATCTCGTTTGGGCTTAATGAAAAAGAGTGGGAGCTGATGAATGTACTTATTGGCGTTAAGTAGATTAGCATTGTACTGGCTAAAACCCACTGCATTTTATGAATAAGCGGGACATGAAGTGATAGTTAATCTATGTAAGCGAGTGTGCCTGGTGTAAACTGCTAAATCGTACGGCAGGATGTGTTGGGTTCGACTGCTGTTTGAGTCAATAAATCAGTCAACAAAGACTGTTTTTTGTAGGCATCATTAATAATGCACATGGGTGGACAAATTACTTACCTGGACTTACAGCATAGGCAAAATTCTGCATGAGGCATATCATTTTAAAAATCTATCATTTCCTGATGGCCAGCTGACTCAGTCGGGATGTAACAAGCTTTATTTTCTTTTCTTCTGTATATCCACAGGATAAAAGCATCCTGTTACAAAAAGAAAGCAGTTTTTATTTGATATTTTTGTGATATGCTTTAATTAGTTATATTTTTGCTACTAGATATTTTTATAAAGTTTAGTAACTGAACGTCAGGACTACAATTTCAACATTAATTTACAGCTGAATCACTGTTGGACTTTTAGATTTTGAAAAGTGTCATTTTAACATTTAATAATGAATTTAAATATGCATTCAAAGGTAAAATTTTAATTAATTTATAAATATTTTGTTAACCTTTTTACCACTATTTATCATAAAATTTTATTTCAACATTAAAACATCTGATACTGTTTTAACTGAGTTTCAACATTGAGGGTCGGTCATTGTGGTTGGTGTGGTACAGTGGTAACATCATTGGCTCCCATGTGAGACACCTGGGTTCGATTCCCGTCTGGGCAGCCAGTCTGTACTACACCAATAAGGGTCCTTGGGCAAGACTCCTAACACTACATTGACCTACCTGTAATACCAGTAACCTTGTAAGTCGCTCTGGATAAGAGCATCTGCGAAATAATGTAAATGTCACATGCCTAGGCTAGGTAGTAATGTGTCTATTTGACCAATGTAATCTGTAAGTAATAAAACTCTTCAGACGTTCCCAGAGGTCATTTTCCATTCTGACTATTATTCTTCACGGTAGCTCGCAGCCCTGTTGTTGATTGGTAGTAGAAATCTTCTCCATAGCTCAGTGTAATATAAAACTTAGAAACATGTTTTGCAATTCAGAAGACTTTGTTTCTGTTAAAAACCTAGTGAGCTGCGTTGCTGCCCACTGTTACCTAGGCAGCTTCCCAACTAAAACTGAATTTTAAAAGGGTTATTGAGACACTCTATTTAGACAACGACTTATTTACTAAGCTAAGAGTTAGCCTCAGGTCATTTAAACAAGTTGGCTCAGGCAACACAACCGTCTAGCCAGCTAAGATCTCTCTATGTACTGAAAATGGTTAAAGTGTCACTGACAAACCCAATAATGCAAATAAATCACACTGTTATCAAAATTAAAATTTAATGATTATTATTTACATTTGAAAATAACATGCCTCGCCGCTCACTGCTCCACTTCAGTCCGCAATATTAGATTTTTTTTTCTGTGAGACAAGCTGCACTGAATGTTTTGGATTGTCTTTGTGCCTGAGGCGGCTTATGGAGTTCCCTTAATATTCATAAACGGTCAGAATAAAGTATCTCACTAGGCAGTATTTTGACACGCCTAAGAAATGAGAAATCGTCTTCTCGGGGGTTGCGCCCAGAATGGCGTAAAATCCTGTCTATGTAAATAGCTCACTAGGTTTGAGACAGAATCTGTATATGGCAAATGTAATTGCCCCATAAAACAGGTAGTCAACTTGACCTCAGACAATTGAGGCGAAGTTAAAAGAAAAAAGGTGTTTAATTATTGGCCTACTTGACACACTGATTATTACCCAGGTCACATTAATCTCAGCTTCTGTGGCACTAAGAAATCTGTACTGTGTTTAGCAACAAATCAAAAGGCAGCACTTGTCCAAGTTGAATGATTTTTTTTTTTACTTTCTCCTAAGAGCCCACTGTATCATGAAATGAATGTATTTCCCAAGGTAGTCCTACACAGCCTAAGTAATTCAGGGTGGGTCAAGTCGCCCCTAGACCACTTGTCGTACACAAAAGCTGTCGAATTACACCGCCTCGATAGAAAATTCTTTGGAGGTGGCGGCAGTAACGGATCACAATAGAGGTGCAATCTCAGCTTTGTGTTCTCGCTCAGCTGAAATGATCAAATGAGACTCCTGCTTTGAATAAAGATCAAGGGAATACATTTACCCTACCGCAGGGAAGTTCGCACTGTGTTTATTCAGTTCTGTGTGACTTTGCAATGGAGTCATGTGGGAGCGAACTTCTTTAGAAAACTGAATAAAGCAATGGCTACGTTTGATTCCCTGGTTGGCGTTCAGACTCTGATTTCTGTTGTACTTTGTGTTGGGTCTAAGGGCAGTTTCATATTTGCGAATATTTTTATTGGATCTGTGACCACTTATACTGGTACATCATTCATGAAAGCTGTTTTTGGTGTGGTAGGGCAGTGGTAGCTCAGTGGTTAAGATGTTGGACTTCTAATCAGAGGATCAGGAGTTCGAACCCCACCACCAAGCTGCCAATGTTGGGCCCTTGAGCAAGACCCTTAACCCTTAACTGCTCAGTTGTATAAATGCGATAAATGTAAGTCGCTCTGGAGAAGAGCGTCTGCCAAATGCCGTAAATGTAAATGTAAATGTGTGTTGTCATGTCTTTTTGTGCAACCTAGCAATTGTGTGGTTAACACAATATGATACAGGAGGCAATGTAACAAGTTTAACCACTCACATTATTGTGTCTTGGTCCAGAAATCAGATTGTTGGTTGATCTCTGATCTGCTTGAACTTTTTGGTTGAACTTTCTTGCACTTCTCGGACACTACTTTCCAGTCACATTAAGCTGGCTGGGCCTGAAGAAACATGATTGGTTGCACCAATAATGTCCACCATAGCAGTTTCTACAAAAGCATAGAAAATGCCAATAGAGTCACTATATGGCCAAACATACAGGGATCACCTGATCATCACACCTTGTTCTTGTTGAACATACAATTCCAGATCTAGTCCTCTTTGCTGTTGTAGTGAATGTGGACTGCTCATTGACCACTGTGCCTGCACACGGAGGAATTTGATCTCTGCATTTGACCCATCTGTGGGATCGAACTTGTGACCATGTGATCACGAGGCTGGTTTCTTAACAACAAGCCCACGGCTTTCTCTGTAATATAAAATAACCTCCACTTTTCTGGGAGGGCTTGCCATTCGAATTTGGAGCATGGTTGTAGGTCCCCTACTTGGTAGGTCCCCCATTAGAGAAATACTTTGTTGGCAGTGAACACTGTACTTCCTGTAGAACAGTCCACAATTCTGTCGCATTCGGAGGTGTAGGATTTTCTACAGCGCGTTGCATGGCATCCCAGATGTGCCGTCTCTACAGATGTGTGGTGCTGCCAAACCCATCAGAGTGAATGCAGGACATGAACGGGTGTAACTTGTCAGAAAGGAGACACGCACAGCCTTCACCTATCGGAGACGTTTGTAGATGACTAGAAACAGCTATCGTAGGTGCCGTATAGCTTCTTACATGCACCGACGGACACAACCAATGACGTGCATAGGTGGTGGTGTGTATTTGCACAGGCCTGTCTGTATCAGTCTTTCTGTCACTTCAGTGCTATGACGTATTAAGCTAACTTAATAAAACGCCCACAGTAAAGATGCATCTAATAACATGATGTAGTCTGTTAAGTCTAAGACTAATAATCCTGGATACAAGTCCAGGGTACATGTCGAGCCCCTGAATAATTTACACCCCAGAATAGTAACCTTGTGGATGATTAATGGACAGTGGTAAAAGTTATGCAAATGTGATTTCACTATTGCTTCCCTGTATTTTTTTATTTTTTTTTGTCCTTTTCTAGCGGATTGTTCTCCTTAAAGCTGATTAAACATAATCCCTTTAGGTGGTCATGATCTCAGGGTGTGATCGCTTATTACCTCCAATCTGGCTGATTTAAATTATGAAGAAGGGCTGTGCACTTTAAATCCTTGTGACCCTTTCGCCCTGTTTGCTGCCGTTGACTGTTATATTCAGGGGACGAACCTTCTGATTCAGCACAGACATAAAAATAGTGTTTTTGTTGCACATTTTGCCATTATAGCTTACTTATGAAAGCAGATGGCAGTCTTTTTTTTTCGCTTTGCCTGTCAAGTCTGGGCAATTGGCAACACTCGTTCAGCTTTTACTGCCTGACTTAAGTCGTCACTTCCACACGTTCCACTCATGAAAAAGCAGCCAAGACTTTCATGACAAATTGCCTGTCTCTTCCTCATTCTTATTCCTCGTCTGCCAAGTCTTAGGCGAAGGTGAGTTTGTAGCTGTTGGCCTGTGAAGCTGTGGCACACCGCAAATTACTGCAGCAACACAAGGCGCAGTGCTAAAGTTCAATCTGTGCACCATATTAATGGTTCTCAACATCTGGCGAGATGAAAAGATCGGAAATTTCTCAGTCACGTTGTTGGCATGATTATGATTAACAATAGCATCTTGGCAAAAGAAGATATCCAGCTGTCAGCACACGAGATATGAGACGTTAAGAACGTTCAGCTCTGACACGAAGAGCCCGTATCAGTAGGCGGACGTGCTGTGAAGACGATTCAGAGCCCGGTGTAATAATCTTCAGCGCTGATGTGGTCCTGATGTATATGACGATGGTATGAGTTTCCTCTGTGACTGCTGCAGCTGTGCATTTTTATATAGCATTTCAATCTTTATCCATTCATCCCCTAAAGCAAAATATAACAGTGCTGGGTCTCATCTGACACACTCTCATGGAGCCTAGGCCAATTTAAGCATCTCAGTCAATCTTTATAAACACATGAGCCTGCTTCTGCTTTCTGTAATATTGAAGAATTGTTTGTTTGGCAAAATGCTGCTGTTTTGAATTGCCAATTTTCTCCAGATTGTTTGGTTTGGACCTGGAAGAGGTCTCTTGGTTGCTAGCAAATTAAGTTGCATATTAAACTTAATCTCTCAAGAATTGATTGTCATCCTTCTTAATTTATGTGTTTGCTTTGCATATTGTTCAATTCTGCTCAAAATATTGCTGTTTTTCCATAATGATGCATACTTTTGCAGATTTCTAGAGATGGGCCCGTTCTGATCTGATAGCGGTATCCGGTCCAAAATTGACGTCATTTCACTAATTGGATATCAGATGAACAGGGCCTATACGCTTACAGATTCTGATTCCAGACCACAGCTTGTGTTGGACCACGTACCTGATGTAAATCTACAGTGCCCACAGAGCAGTTAGGGGAAGTTAGGTGCCTTTAGTTGTGTCTGGTTGGTCCGTGCAAGCTTTTGGTCACGAGGCCCGTTCCCTAACCTCGAGCTTCAGCTGCCCCCAGAAAGCAAGTGAAAGTGAAAGTGAACTATTTGCCTACCGTGCTTGCACATAGAGGAATGTGACCTCTGCTTTTAACTCACCAAGTGAAGTGAAGTAAAACACACACACTAGTAAACACTAGGGGAAAACGCTTTTCCAATACTGGGATCGAACCTGGGACCTTACAGTCACAAAACCAGTTCCCTAACCATAAGGCCACAGCTGTCCTAGAATCTTAGGTAGAGTAAAGTATTGGACTTCTAGGCAATCTTGTCTTGCCTAGATGTCCAGTGTTGTACCCATTGCACCACAGAGCCTTCATGTTACAGTGTGTTTGGATTTGAAGTCTCTGGAGGCGGTGTTATGATCCGGGGTTGCTTTCGTTGGTCAGGTTGAGTCTCGGTGACTTTATGTGGTGATGATAAAATAAATGTTGAGAACCTGAATGTAGTGAATTACCAGATTATAACACCAATGAATTTTTACTTCCCTGCTGGCGTGGACTTATTCAAGGACTGCAAGATTCTTCGGGCTCAGATAGTAAAAAGAAAGTAGAGTTTCATTTTTCAACAAGATCTCAATCAAAATTTAACACTGGCCAGAAATAATTGTTTTTACGTTGCATAAGATTGTCAGCCAAAAACGTGCTAAACGTGCGATATCGTGTATTTTAAGTATCTCACTAGGAACTAGTACGGTAGGTGTAAGGTGTAACTATGTTGAAACTACCTTTAGCAACAGTGGAGGTTTTTTGTGGCCTGTAAATTTAAAGGTAGTGGCTGTTGGTTTGTAAACTAGGCTACATCAGAGGCCACAGCGGCTTGACGGAAAGTAGCAGAAATTGTTGGTGTCTCCAGTGATGGTGATAATGTTTAGCTAAACTGAAGATAAAGCTAGTATGAAGCTTACCGTGTGACATTGTTTAATTGTTGTTAACTGTAAAAGCTACTCCTGGCTACTACTTTTTCTCAACAGAACTTGAAAATACAGTTAGTATCTAGTGCTAGTATGAATGTAGCGCTAAATTCCGATTGACTCTAATCTTGACACGAGCCTGGTTACCGTTTCCTGCTGAGCTGATATTCTTTTCCACTCTGCTCTGTTTCTCAATATGGGTATTTTCTGTCCCCTTTTCCATTTTCAACTAATAGCAACAGGATGCACCAGGCGGGGTGTGTGTGTGTGTGTGTGTGTGTGTGT
>JAOVVF010000026.1:14859123-14883358 GCA_028565595.1 Duopalatinus emarginatus
GCAGCGCATGACAAGCCTCAACATGAACTATGGGTGAATCGCAGGGCCAAATTAGAATTTGCGTTAACGGCACTATTTTTTTTTATCGCTATAATTTGAGATCGCGTTAATGCGTTATTATCGTGCTAACTTCGACAGCCCTATATATATATATATGTGTGTGTGTGTGTGTGTGTGTATACACATTTGTGACTGCAGTGTAAGAAAAAAGTCCCACTTGTGATTTGCAAGAAAAATATCAGCGTACAGTGAAAATGGTTCGACAGTCAACAGTGCGTGTTACAGTGAGACGCTAACTGAAGACTGAAGTCTAAACGTCAAACTAAACACAGAGGACTGCTATCCAGGGAGTGTTGTGTTGTGTTGTTACATACCTGTCCACACATTGCTGTCCATACTGTCAACATGCTTCAAATACTTCCTTTTGAGGTGTTAAAGCATCCTTCCATACATAGCTATATATATATATCTTTCCCCATCAGACTATGACATGTTTGGTCCCCTGAAAAAAGCTCTAAGAGGACGAAGATTGACGTCTGATGAAGAGTTGACGACAGGTGCAATAGTAGCTTGCAGCTCAGAATACAATTTTTTTTGTAATGACGGGAATATGAAAGCTTGTTGACAGATGACAAAGTGTACTGAATAGCAGGGAGATTATAATAATAATATATTTGTCTTTTCTGAAAGTTGATTGAAAGAGACTCTACAAAAACAAAAATATAATGTCCTCCAGAGGTGAATGTCAACGTTGTGATTCGAGTGGCTCATGTTGGTGGTGGATCTCGTTATAGCATCTCTGTGCATTCAAAATGCCATCAATAAAATGCATCTTCATTTGTTGCCCATACCATAACCCCAGTGCCACCATGGGCCACTTGACTGACAACGCTGACATTCACAACACGAGGCCCTCTGGTGGACATTCCTGCAGTCAGCATGCCGATTGCACGCACCCTCAAAACTTGTACCATCTGGGGCATTGTGCTGTGATAAAACTGTACATTTTAGAGTGGCCTTTTATTGTGGCCAGTCTGAGGCACACCTGTGCAATAATCACTCTGTCTAATCAGCATCTTGATATGCCACACCTGTCAGGTGGATGGATTATCTCGGCGAAGGAGAAGTGCTCACTAACACAGATTTAGACAAATTTGTGAGCAATATTTAAGAAAAAAACTAAAAAATATTTTCTAAATTCCTGTTACTTCCTTTAATAACTGTATTCATTTTATTCCCATTTTTTTATTGACTACTTTTATTGATGCATAACATATCTTTTCTACTTCCTTATTTCTATTCCTAATTTTTTTAGTAGGCAACACAGGCAAGTGTTAACTAAACTAAAATTCCTTAGCTCGGAGATCTACAGACTACAGTATTTCCTTTCTGGCCAGTGGCACATGGAGCGTTTCTATTTCACTTTCTAGTGTGACTTCTTTAATGACTGCAAGCTGATGCACCAACCGCACAAGATATGGCTTATTGATTTTGACTTGGGGGAGAGATGCTGTGTGTGTGTGTGTGTGTGTGTGTGTGTGTGTGTTCATGCAGAAATCAAAAGTGTCACCACAAGGTTCTTTACAGTTATTTCAGTAAAGAAATCATAGAATTGAGCTGCTATATAATGTAGTTCAACTACTATAAGACAAGTAATAAAACACTTGAGTTACAGGCTGTAATAATCACTGACAGGGTGAGGTGTTGTGAAACAGGGATACAGGGATTGTTCTATATTGAGATTCCTCTTACTCCTCACAGCTAGTTATTACGTAATTAAATTATATAATGTCACATGTTGTTCTTTTATCCATTTACAGTTACCCTTTAATATTGTAGAACCTCCATTAAACAAATTTTTATGTCTGTGTAGAACATCATCATAGCTGGTTAGCACATACACCGATCAGCCATAACATTAAAACTCACAGGTGACATCAGTATCATTGATTATCTCATTACTGTCGCACCTATTAAGTGTCGGGGTATATTAGTCAGCAAGTAGACAGGCAGTTTATCAGACAAAACTGAAACCGGAATAATGGGCAAGTGTAAAGATCTGAGTGACTTTGATGTCAGGATGACAGAACATTTCTAAAACAGCAGGTCTTGTGCAGTGATCCTGGTATGCAGTGGATAAAATCTACTAAAAGTTGCCGACGGAAGGACAACCAGGGAGCCAGTGATAGGATCATGTATGATCATGTATGCATGTATCCACTGAAGGATCTGTTCCTAATATCTTAGTCCCTGATTTATATTGTAGCAGCTATAAACAGACGACAGTGCAGATTGCCATGTGCTATGTAAAAGCTAAAGATATGAGGATTCACCAATCCTCGTTTTGTGGTGTAATATATATATATATATTATAGGCAGATAGTAAAATATGTAAATATTATATTTGGTATATTTTGCCCAACTTTAACCACAGTGGAATTTTGGGTTAGTTTTGGAGAGCATCAGACACACCACACACACCTCTTCTAGTTTATAAAAAGTTATACATCCCCTTCTCTAACCTGCTGAGCTGAGCTCTCTGTCAGAGTTGATGCTCTTGGATCTGAGTGCTGAAAACATCTCAGAGATCAGATGTCCACAGAGGGGCAGGATGGAGAGGAATGGAAGAGAACACACTAATGCAATTGTGCAGTAAATTCCCACAGTCTCCACCATGGCTTTGCAGCTCAGGGCGCTGAATTCTCGTTATAACCGTGCTCAGGGTTTATTTTTTTTTCCAGAGAAGAGAGTGATGATGAAACATTTAGCGGCCACAGGAGTCGTGAGGTTTAAGGTCTTGAGTTGTTGAACTTCTGAACTTAGGGAAAGTTTGTGCTTGTATCCTCAGGAAGTCCCGAAAGAGGCTGTGTAATTTCTTTTATATTATCTTAAGATAATTAAAATACGATAATTAGAAATTTAGAATAATTGACATTTATATTATTGACACTAACATGCCAAAAGTCATGTGATATCTGTATGTAAAGACTTTATGAAGCGGTGTTGCATCAGGAGATGGCTTGGGAACTGTCTTAGTGTCTTATCTTGTGAGTGAGGTTGAACACTGGCCAGCATGCTCCTGGCAGGACAAAACGAATGATCGAATTTCGAACAAGGCACAACACTGGGTACCAGATGGATGAGGCATTCTATTTCCGAAATTGTGCGACATTTAACATTTCATGATCCACAGAGTGACGTGTGTACCAGGAATACGTCATAGACGGCATTATCACCCACAGTTGACAGTTCATTGGCTGCACACGAGTGCCGATGGTAGGGTCTGTGTGTGGCATAGACCCCATGAAGCCATGGACCCCAGTTGTCAACAAGGCACTGTGCAGGCTGGTGGTGGATCCGTACTTGTTAAGACTTTGGACTATTATGCCACCACTGACCACCAGGGGTCTGTCTTTCTGCCTACTCCTTGCCTTTTCCCGCCTTCCTTAATGCAATTAATAGGTTCACCTGTTCATTGTTTACTCTGCCTATTTAAGACCCTGACTTCACTGCATCCTTGCTCAGTCTTTGTTTCGTCTTTGCCACATGCAGGTGACTAGCCATATCTCTTAAGTTTCTTGGTACCTGGTCTGTGTTTTTGTGACTGTTTTTGGTTTTTCAATTTCTGTTTTTTGCCTATCTTCTGTGCTTTGGACTGTTATTTTGGATTACCTTTGGACTCCTGTGTTGGATTATCTGGACTGTGTTATTTTGGATTACCTTTGGACTCCTGTGTTGGATTATCTGGACTGTGTTATTTTGGATTACCTTTGGACTCCTTTGTTGGATTATCTCTGTTTTGACTTGCTACAAAGTAAAGACTCTTTGGGTTTTACATTCGCTCCTTGTGTTTGTGTCTCTGCATCTGAGCTGTACACCGCCCCTGCTGGCCTAGTGGTTAAGGCACCTGCCTGCTACACCGTAGACCTGGGTTCAATCCCCGGAGACCCTGACAGTACTGGTATTGGGTGTGTTCTCATGAGGAATGTGATCTCCGCATTTAACCCATTGGTGCAGTGAAACATACACACCTACCTGGAGCGGGGGGGCAACCCCAAAACATGGCGCCCGGAAATCAGTTAGGGGAATTTAGGTGCCTTGCTCATGGACACCTCAGTCGTGTCTGGCCCTGTGTAGGGATCGAGCCCGGGACCTTCCGGTCTTCATGTACCCCCGTAATGATAATGACGGGTTGGTTGCAGAGTCTTGTTTTCAAGTTTTCCTTCAACTCTTTCCACAGATAAACCTTACTTACTCTGCTGTAGCTCACAAAGGATGTATGCGGGCTGCTCTGGGGGATGTTTTATCTCTAAAACCCCCTCCTTTTAAAAGTGTCAGTATGACTCTTTTGTGGTACTTTGTTCCCGATCGCACTCTGACTGCCTCATTGAGCAGCACAAAGGCACCGTTTGAGGATTGACTTGGCACGTCAGCGGCTCCCTGCTCCGTTCCCTCCCTCGTCCTGTACGGGACACTGGCGAGAGACCCACAGCTCCTGTAATAAAACTGGCCACCATGGACAGTACTGCAGTCACTCATTTATGCGGCCTGATTTCATTAATATAGATCCTGGAAGATTTGAAATGAACTAACAATCTAATCATTTGCAGCATGTATACATCTCCATCACACTTAACCTTAATTATATTCTATATCATATTGACATAAGGGATGGTTTTCTAATACACTCTAAATGTTAATCACGCTTTTTTCCCCCCAATGCATACATAACGCTCCCGATCCATCACATAGTCTTGATGAAATAATGCATCGATGAGCAACCAGGGCTGAGGTGTGCATCTGCTGACTTCGCACAGCAGCACTCCGTTCTCCATGCTTTGGGAATTTTTATGTCACGGTGGCTGCACGCAGGTAAATTAGCACAGCAGAAACCGATGGTCTGCTAATGCTGACAGGATGGGGGGTTGGGGGTGAGCACAGAAGCTTGGCCCTTAATTATCTCGCTTTAACCATGCATTGCAGACGGTTCTTTAAAACAACCCCCAGCTGACTGCTTTGCACTCCAGAGCTCACCCTTTGGCTTACGTCTGGTTGAGATCGCAGGGTTTGTCCGTGCGAAGCTACGCGTGTCGATTTCCAGTAAAGGAAAGCCGGGCGGTTTTTCTCTGCGATCGAGTCAATTAGTCGTAGCGGCTGATCGTGAATAAATTACAGTGTTGAGGCTGTAATTATGGATAGAGAGTCACTGTAGAGCACTTATTGCTTGGCTGCCTGCTTAATGAAGACTGTTGTTTTGGGTATGTTGTAGGGAAAGTTAACGTATTATCAAAAAAGACCATGTTTCTGAAACACACAGCTGCACTTCTCTATGTCTCGTCTTCAGTAAGTGGATTTCTACTCACTATATTAAACATACAGGATAGTTGATGAATAGACGTACTAGAAAATGTCTCTTTTAAATGTCTTTAAAAGGGTTCCTTCAGGGACAAAACGAAGACAGTTGTGTGGGATATTGTGTTGCAGCAGTAGTTATGTTTAATGTTGCAGAACTTCAGTGAAACAAGTGAGTTCCTTTTATCGCTTTCAAGTGAGGAGAAGTGAACCACTCATTAATCACTGTGCTTGTACACACAGAGGAATTTGACACTTGCATTTAACCCATCCGTGCAGTGAAACACACACTAGTGAACACACACTAGGGGGCAATAAACACAGCTCTGTACTCTGGAGTGCTGGGCAACCCTATCCACGTCCCCTAGGGATGACATGAGGGTTAGGTACCTTACTTAAAGGTACTTCAGTTGTGAACTGAGGGACCATTCATGGGTATAATGGTTCGACGTTCCTATACTTTTGGCCGTTTATGGTATTTGTCAGACATCCTTATACAGACTTACATTTTTCAAATTTTTCTTAGCAGTTTTAGGAGCAGGATTGCGGGCCTTGCTTACAGTGGCAGCTCACTGGTGGTGGGATTTGACCTCACAACCTTAATGATCAGAAGTCCAACATCTTCACTACTCAGCTACAAGTGAGTTACTTTTTCCTTGTTTAAGAGTTCTGGTTATTTCTGCTTTTGTGTCTGTAATATTAGGGCAGCTGTGGGCTTGTTAAGGAATAGGATGTGATTGAAGTGCTTTTCAGCAAGGCACCTGACACCCAGTTGCTCCCCAGACAACGTGGACAGGGTTGTCCTATACTGGGGCAAGTGTACTCACTTCACTAGTGTGTGTGGCTTAATTGCTTAAAAAATACTCTGTGTGGAAGTACAGTAGGTCACTTCCCTTTCACTTTACTTTACATCTTTTCACAAACTTTACTTCAAAGGGTATAAATTAAATGTCCTGACTAGGTTATTATGAACAATTTTAAGAGTTTATTCATGCCAAGTTGAACTCAGATTAATTAGGTTGTGGAGTGTATTTTCAACACTGGGTCCTGTAGAGTTATTGGATGTTTTAAAGTGCTTTAGTCGATTTTGTCAGAAAGCAGAGGATAATTGGTCAAATTTGACATGGTGTGAAGACAAATGGGCCAATTACAGAAGTGAAGAGTGTTGTTTTTTTAATAGCAGCCACATTTAAGGCGTCTGAATTTCAAGCAACATTATGTCTGATTCCTTGGTGATAAAAATTAACCTGTGTTGAATGTTTGGATGAATCTCATTAGCACCAGCCGTCACCTCGCGTCATCGTACCATGTGTTGAATTTAGACGGGGGTCATGTTTAGTGTTGATGGAAGGTTAGACCTGTGGTGCTCTCCTTTTTCCGGTAACTTCACAAGCAAATAAGCAAATAAATAAACAAATGAGTCAGCAGAAAAATTAAACAAGCAAAAAAAACCCAAACAATTAAATAACCAACTAAATAAATAAGCAAATAGACAAACAAACAAATAAATACGTGAATATATACATTAATAGATTATTAATAAATAATAAAATAAATATACAGAGAAAAACAAGCAAAAGAACTTATTAATTGAATTGCTAAATAGATAAATAAACAAATGAAAAACAAAAAGTGTGAGCAGACAGACAAATAAATAAAGCAATTAATAAAACAATAAACAAACTAACTAACAAATAAGTACATATGAATACATCTACAAATAGATTAAATAAGAAAATATATAAATATTTAAACAAACAAATAAAATAAAAGGAAGAAAGGAAACAAAGAAACAAATAAATGAACAATTAATTAATTGTTTGAGTGATTTATTCATTAGTAAGAAAATAAATAAATATATATGTGGATAATTAAATTAACCAATAAGTGTTCAGACAGACAGACAGACAGACATACAGACAGACAAACAAATACATAATTAAGTAAAGGAAACAATGATCGAACAGGCAAACAATAAATAAATTTGTGACTAATTTAATTCATTCGTGAAGTACTTTAATTACAAATTTACAATCAGTTTATTAATTCATTGTGTTAGACAATATTTGTGTGTCAATTTAAAAACAATAATTTCTTAATTAAACAATGAATAAAACACATGAGGAGTGCGGAGGAGGAGAATCAGGTTTCTGTAAAGACAATTTTACTGTAACCACCATCATTTCATTTCACTTCATCTTGAGTATTTCTTTTATTTTATACCACATCAGCAGCATTTTTCATCCGTTAGAGCAGCTGAATAGTCTGAGTATTGACCTGCATTACAAAGCAAACACATGAATAGGAAAATATTTCTTCTAAAATATAGAAATACATTCTGACTATCCTTTCTGACTGTTATGTAACACTGTTGGAATAGTCAGACTGAATAAGTCAAATGATAATTTGGTGTAAAATGCTCCAGTCACTAGGTGCTAGACAACAGAGACAGTAAAAAAAAAACCTTTCCTGCAGGTTTTTATTATCCCGAGTATGGTTCTACTTCACGATAATTCATTCTCAGCAGTAAAACTCAGCGGGTTAGAACAAACAACAGTAGAGACTGATGAACTCGTACAGGTGACACTTGAGACGAGGGAAAGCCTATAGGTGGCAATTTATCAGGAGAGATATTACAACTCAGAACGTACAAAGCGTTTCAGCCATGAAGAAAGCAGCACTTCAGCAGATTATTATTAAATGAGATGGAAATCTGCCATGAAATGAAAAGCTGGAGGGATTGTGACAATCTGCCGCTGTCTGTTCAGGTCAATTCAGAAAGCAGACGCTTGATGTGATGCTCACGTTTTTTCGAGGCTCATGTGAGTCTTGCGCTCAAAATGACTGCTTAAAAACGCTGTGCTTTTCTTTTAACACCTATTTTCATGGATCTTTGTCCTCACTGAACAGTAGAATCATGTACTGCACTTGCTTTTTTTATGTGTGTAACCTGTACAATGCTCTGATCTGATTTAGGACTACACATGACTTGTGTGACTCCACATGAACACAGGTGGTTGTAATTGTTGTTATGGTGCAGCTTTCTGTTATGTTTATTTACCCCAGAGTCAAGAGAGCATAAGGGAGCATGTGTCTTCGGTTTGTGAATATCATCATCCCTGTATGCTGTAGCCTTATTGTGTATGACACACAATACAACATAGGTTTAAGAGGATAAAAAAGATTAAAAAATACACCAAAGTACCAGAATAACTGCCACATAAGTCTAATATTCGGTGTTCCACTGCTTGTTGCATGGAATCCCAAATGTGTTTGCTAACATTGAGATCTGGTGACTTAGGTGTAAATAGCGAAACCCCAGTGGTCCTGAAACCATAATTTGGCGTCTCTTGAGGTGTGTGGTGGTGTATTGTGATCTGCACTCAACTACTCCCTGGGTGGACCCCCGGCTGCCCAGTGCTCTTAGCAATTGTGCTCTCTGACCCCTATTGGGGGCAGCCGTGGCCTAGTGGTTAGGGAACCGGTCTCTTGACCGGAAGGTTGTGGGTTCGATCCCTGCCCAGGGCAAGACCTGACTGAGGTGCCCTTGAGCAATGCACCTAACTCCCCAACTGCTCCCTGGGCGCTGTGGTTTGGGGTTGCCCCTCGCTCCGGCAAGTTCACTGTGTTCACTGGTGTGTGTGTGTGTGTGTGTGTGTGTGTGTGTGTGTGTGTGTTTCACTGCACAGATGGGTTAAATCAAAGGGGTCACATTCCTCTGTGTGCAAGCACAGTAGGCAAATAGTTCACTTTCTTTCATCGTGTGTGTGGTTCCCTGAACAGATGGGTTAAATGCAGTGGTCAAATTCCTTTGTGATCAAGCACAATTGGTCAGTCTAGTCACTTTCACTTTATTTTCACACTCACTCAGAGATAGGTTATTTGTTTTTTGTATGTAACCTGTATATTGTGTACTAAAGGGTCCCCAACATCTGGAACCAAATTCCTTGTGTGTAGCTGATTCAGAAATATTAAATTGCTGAGAACAATGTGAAACAGTTGACCAAACCAGGGGAAAAAACAGGCTGAAGCTCAAAGCCCCACTCGGCTTGAATGTCTGTAGGAAACAACCCAACAGACGCAGCGGTTAAACCAGACTTGTTTTGCTGTTAATGTAAATTTCAGCGCTTTAGGGTCTTGCCAGCTGGAGTCTCAAAACTTTGAGATCCCACGTCTCAAAGCGACTCTTCACCTGGAAAGAAAATACCCGAAATAATCCTCAGATCACAATTTGGCACTGTACCTTGATGGTATTGAGATCTTTACAGAAGTGTGTTATATAAAAAGCACAGATGGTATTCGGTACAGAATAACAGGTGTCTTATCTGCAGTGTTCCCTAGTAAAAGCTCTTCAAGGTGTATTTGTCTTTACCTCTCTGAGGACCACTCACAGGATCTGCATACAAATTGGGCTTTCGTTTCAAATTTGTTAATTAAAACAAAACAAAAAAAAAATCAGACATCTGCATCAAGCGCTTGAGCCGCACGTAGGTGGGTGACTGGATTTCCATCAGAGTCATTCAGTCAGGCTCGCAATCAATACGAACTCATCCTGGAACGTTTCAATCAGAAGCAATTTAGCCTATTGTGTGCTTTTATACCTGTACGGATCCTAAACGTGAAGGGCTTTGGTTCGCCCTAGCATTCATCACCGCACGGATGTACGGTACGATTTTATGAAAGGAAAAGGAAGCGGCCGCGACTGGGTCGATGAGGTTGGAGAAAGAATGTGAGAAAGAAATCCCACCTGCTTGAGAGAGATAAAAAATGTCTGTGGCATCAACAATAGGACTTTTGTGTCTTTGAGCAAAGCGTTTAACCTGCAACCTGCTCAGTGAAAATGCCAGGGACATATTTAACAACCAGCGACACCCTGAACAAAAATAATAAAATTATCTTGTCGTGTAAATACGTTAAAATGAGCATAGCTGTTCAGCGAAACGTGTCGGAAAAAGAACAGCATATGAACAAGCGTTGATACTGGTGATAGGCAGACGCGAAGAGGAGGAGATGCTATTACACCTGAAGTGTGGTAAAGTGGTACTTCAGAAAAAAACAATAATCACTGCTTTCTGTGTAAATCGTTACTTATTGTCTTTTGTGCATCAAAAAAAGAATCACTGTTCAGACATACTGGATAAACAACACAATAACTACTTCTCCATTTAGTTTGATATCAATGCAGACAGGATAAAGGATAGCATTACATCTACGAAGCAAACTAAAGACCAATAGGGACATTTTAGCATGTTGCTGGCTTAAAATGTATAATGCTAGCTAGATACTGCATTGTTTATACTATCCAAAACTAATTTAAGACAACTATACTAATATTTCGGCTATCCGGCTAAACATTGTGCCTGTGACATTTCACCACCACACCACCAGAGGGCACCCTTTTCTGAATCCTAGCACACTTCCTTGTTGGTTTTGCTCATTTCCTGTCCTCTCTTTACATTAAAAGCACATGGCCTCTACATAAGATGTGACAATCTGCCTGCATAAACAGTGGCTAAGACTATATATTTAACTAGAAACATGACTAAAATTGTGAACCATTTTGGTTGTTATAAGAAAAGGATTAACTTTGGGGTAAAAACTGTGAAAACAAAACTCCCAGCTGCTGATTATGTTCTTGTAAAAGCAGGCCGTGTTATTTATATCCTACTTAATGTCCGTTGCTAAATTTGTTTTCTATCGTGCAGGTACAGTGATAATAACATTAGCCTCACTGCCACTAGTGTATTAACTTATCATGCTAATTAGCCTTACAACGCTTCTCACAAAACGCATTTAAGTGCACATTCATACTCCCTTCACCCGAGCCTGCTCTGAGGTGAGCCGATTTGAGCTGGTTTATTATCACGCTAACAAGGAAAATGGATTCATTTCTTGGTATTCAGAGCTAAGAGCTGACAGAGCTAAAGAGGGAGGTTAGAAAGTCTGACTAAGCCTTTTTCATAGCTTGAACGATTATGGCCCAGAAAGTACCCAAGTCATGTTGAAAGTATTGTAATTATGAGGTTTCCAACTTCGATGTCAACGTATGAATTCAATGTCAACCCCCAGAGTCGTAATTTGGAAAACTTTCTGCTCGGATGCAGTTTCTCTGACCAAGCGGGGAAAAAAGGTATGAATTTGACACAGCTGTTGACATCTTGGACAACTAAAATTACAAACTAAAAGTTACAGTTCTGATAAAGTCGTGTTTCTCCTGAGTGTATAGTATTATAAAAAAAAGTTAAGAGAATTGAACTCTTGACAGAAGGAAGTGAGGCTGTTTAATAGCCTACACTGTTCAACTTTCCATCACTGCCTCATTGAAAAACATTGAATTTCCTGGTTTGCCATCAAGTCTCTGTTGCTAAAATGAGGAATGCTTTGTTACTAAACTTCATTGTAAGAAAATTATGCTAATGCTCCTTTGCTGTGCAATGAGAAAAAAAGTTGTGAATACAGTATGAAATTTGTCTAATTTGATCACTGTTAATACAGGGATCAGATCTTCATTTAAGCTTCACCTTCTACTAGACATTTATATTCATTTCAAGCTTGATTTTTTTTTTTCTACTGGCAAATTTTTTCACTCAATTTATTTAAAAGCAGATTTAGTACCCATCAATAGACAAAGACAATTTTGTGGCTTTGTGCCTAACCACAGTTAGGGTGGTAATTTGAACAATTTCTACTTGAAATATCTATTCTTTGTCTTTTGTACACGGTGGAACCTTGTGATGGAACCTTTAACATCCAAGATTATTGAAATGAATCATGAAATTATGCACATTTGGGTATAAAAGTTTTTTTTCTACTAATACTATCTAAAAAATAGGATTCATAATTTAGAAAATCCATGAAAGCTAAAATGCACTTGTTGATTAGTGATATTTAGGGTTCTATATTTAACCTACAATAGATGGGTCTGCGTACAAGACACTTAGAAATCTAAGAGTGTAGATGGTACTTGCTTAAGACTATGGTTTTATAGTATCTGCTGGTTCTATAGTATGTACAATACTATGCACTAATCTTAGACTATGGTTCCATAGTATTAACTAGTGCTATAGTATGTACTTTACTATCTATTAGCTTTAGACACTGGTTCTATAGTACCTACTAGTTCTATAGTATCTTCTATATTATCCTTTGGTCATGGTACATTGTAGAACCCGTATTGTGGGATTTCAAATGAAAAGCTTTCCAAAAGCGGGAAAAGTGTGCAGCGGCATCTGGGTAGAATTGTCTGTACGAACAGACAAGTCAGTGCAGCGTTCTCTAGCTTCAAGACCTATAAGAGCAGTAGACCCACTAGAGTGCCTCTGTTAACTCTGACACCAGACCTCACCTGGGCTTGTGTGGTTGATAACTGGAGAACTGAGAACTGGCAACATGGTCTGATTACACAGGGTACCTATTGTTTCAGGTTGATGGTAGGGTTTGTATGTGCTGCAGACCCCATGAAGCCACAGACCCCAGCTGTCAACTGTGCTGGTGGTGGTTCCATATATACTTAATCACATTCACACATACATGTATATGTGGATGTGATTAAGTTTGTAAATAATAATCCATTACCAGCCATCCACACATCCACTCATCTTCCCTCGCATGTAAGAGTGGAATAAAAAATGCATAAAATCAAGCAGAAGTATTTTATTAATTTGACTGTCAGACGTTTATACCAGTGCTCAGGTTGGTATGTAACTAAATAATGAAAAGTAGAAAAGGTTCTGACTAAAGCACCCAGGGTGGCGTTTAGTAGATTTTACTATCAGCAGTTTGTTCTGGTTTCGAATGTGACCACTATACTTGAATGTCACTAAAACTTCAAGTGTTAAAACGTTAAATATTACCAGTTTAAAGTGCTGAAGAACCAAATAGCTGTATGAACCAATGAGATAGGTGGAAAAAATGAGCACAATCACCTGTCCTGCATCTAGTTATTTTGTGGTAATTACTTGTCTGTGCTGTTGTCTTATGTTTTTGTGTTTGTGTGCTCACTCTATACGCCCAGCACAAGCTTTTCATTATCCATATGACCTAAATAAACCTGATTTGTCTTGAGAATCTAGTTAAATGTAAATGATTCAGCAACTGCTCATAATTTTACCGCTTCATTAGTCATTGTTTGTTTATGAGCATAAACGTGTTCATTGTTATGCTTATTATGCATAGCTTGAATGTTTATGGTAATGATTTACATAAATTACACTGTCCTTGAAGCTAATGGGCTAGCAGAAGACCACGTCAGTTTTTGCTCCGAGAAGCAAAGATGTGGAAAGTGAAGTTACAGTTAGCATGTGCTTGCCTAAACTGGGCTGTTGACAAATGTTAACATGTTGCCTGGTGTTTATATGTACAGTTTGGGTTAGCCTATGTTTGCGGTAACCTCCTGTTGTAGCTGATAGGCCGCAAGGATTGATGTGTTGTGCATTGCGGGATGCTTTTCTGCACAATACAACTGTGACAAGTGTTTTTGTATGTTAGTGTAGCCTTCGTCTCTGCTTGAGCCAGGCTCCGCAGAGCTGCTGTTCACTCAGTAGATGATTTTTTTAATTTTTTTTTTATAGGACGGCGTGACCCCCCGTGCTCCCACACCATCAGCTAACACACACAATCATGCAACACCTTAACAATAACAGTGGCTTGGGATTTCTAATTCTATATCTATATTATAATTCTATATTTTATCCAGTTGTCTTACTAAGACTGTCCATAACTGTTTATTAAATACAACTTTTAATGCTATGCAGCAGAAGGAATATTATATTCTGCTGTCAGAGACGTCTTGGGAGACAGAGGTTGGAGAAATTCCAGAGAGGTTATTAAAAAATTCAGTAGGCAAATCCAAATCAAAAGGCAGAGGTATTCGGAAACAGGCAGGTTTCCGGCGATCAACTAACAGGGTATCAGAGGAAAAGACTAAATTACAAAATCAAAAATTAAAACAAAGTCAAATCTTGGCATGTCTTTGCACACAAAGGAATACTGAATGATACTTCGCAAAAACTTCCCAAACTGGCTAGTCAGGAGGCTGACTAGGCAACTATGACTACTCAACTATATAAAAGCATCTCCAAAACAGCAAGTCTTGTATGATGTTCCTGGTACGCACTAGTTAGTTACCAAAAGTGGTCCAAGGAAGAAGAATCAGTCAACCGGCAGCAGGGTAGTTGGCACCCAAGGCTCACTGATGTGCTCTAGGGGTGAGGGCCAGCCTGTCTGGTCTGATTGCAGAAAATAATCCACAGAAGGATCCATCTTGGTGCCAAATACCACAGAACACCGTCAGACATCTTGTGCAGTCCATATCTGATGGGTCATATTATGGATGATCAGTGTATGTAGTATATAGTTTATAGACCATTATAGTTCCAGAATGAAACTGATAGATGTGGTACAATTACAAAACCGGCTGCTGCTTCAGTATATGGGTTTATCAGTACACTGCTCAGTTAAACTATTGGTATTTTAGAGTCCTGCTAATGACTTAGGGACAGAGATTATAACTTGCACTTGGCAAGTTAACGACGTCCCCATTATCCCTCATCAGATCACTTACTGTTCTCACAGGATGATTGGTGTATTTATTTCTTTTTTACCATTGACTCTAGTGTGCGAAAATCCCAGATTTTTCCCCAAAATACTCCAAATGCTCCAAAATAAACCAAAAACCAGCCCATCTGGCACCAGCAACAATGCCACAGTTGGAGCTGAGATCACATTATACCCCAGTTCTGGTGTTGGATGTGAACAGTAATTGAAGCTCTTGACATGAGTTTATGCCTTTCGCTGCTCTCGCATGATTGCCTGATTGGATAATTGCATAAACGAGCAGGGCTATGGGTTTTCCTTAGAAACATACCAGTGTCTGCTGCTTCCTATAAATATTTCATGCAGGTCATTGACGCCAGTTATCATCACTCCAAGGCATCAGTGCCTCCTCATTTGGGACGAATCTGGTTGAATTCATTAATTACGGATTTTGCCTCTTGCATGCTGTTAAGGGTTAATTGCATCACCGGCTTCCAGTTTAACCCTGGTGTCGTTCAAATATAATTACCTGGCTGTAAATTTAGCTTATTTGCATATGGCTTGATTAATTCACCACCACGGACCACCCTTAGGAGGTTCCAGCTCTCTCTTTAACTCATTTCCTCATTAGTCTTTTAGGAAACGGTGTATTATGATGACACATGTAGACTGGTCCTCTGTTGAGCTGAGGGATGTGAACCAACAGGTGCAGGTCACTGTGTATTTGACTTAATTAATACTTAATTAATTTATGCGCATGATGGACTATACAACCAAAGATGTGCACACCTCTGACCATCACACCCACGTCTGCACCCCGGATTTATTCCCTCTTTATTCCCTGTTAAAAAACAATCGTCACTATACCATTTTCCACTAGGTTTTGGCACAGCGAGGCTGTGGGTATTTGTGCTAACTTCATATAAGCATGATTGAAGATGTTTCTTCTATGAAATTCCCTTAATACCACCCTGGAGCTTTACCCTTATGGAAAAAAAGCATATATTTCACATGTGATTATATATTGATTTTTTTATTTTAGGAAACAAGTGAAAATGCACTTCATTACACTGTATATAATGTAGGAGAACCCTAGATCTGGAGGGCATATTCCTGTGTTTTTTTTAACAGTGGCGTAAACAATTCCTCCACTACACACAAAAAACTGGTAAACACAAACCTATACAAAATACATAGGCTGTTGACATGCAAGGCGTTGTTGAACACAGAAATCCTACACCTCGGAATACAACAGAATTGTGGACAGGTCTGCAGGAAGTATAGTGTTCATTGCCTACAGAATATTTCCACAAGCTCGTGGAGTCCATCCTCCATGGGGGACCTACCATGTATTAGACTGGTGTACCACCAGCGTTACATGGCATCCCAGATGTGTTTGATAATATTAAGATCTATTCATTTAGGTGTGAATGGCAAAACCCCAAACTTAGATGAATGTTCCTCTAACCATAATTTATCGTCTCTAGACTTGTGTCGTGGTGCATTGTCCTGCTGAAAGAGGCCAAACCCATCAGAATGAATACAGGACATGAACGGGTGTAACTCGTCAGGAAGGAGACACACAGTGTTCACCTGTCAGAGATGTTTGTTAGATAGACCAGGGGTCCCATGGAATGCCAGATTTTTTTTGGATCTGACCTTCACACTGTATGCACATCAGGACGCCTTGGTCACTGGTTGTCCTTCCTTGGACCACTTTTGGTAGGTATGAACCACTGTATACCAGGACAAAACCCACAAGACCTGCTGTTTTCTGACCCAGTTGTCTAGCCATCATGCTTTGTTCCATGTCAATCCTTACACTTGCCCAGTTTTCCTGCTTCCAACACATGAGATTTAAGGACTGACTGTTAGACTTGTAGTCTAATATATCCCACCCCTTGACAGACTCCACTGTAAAAGGTGAGCGCACCCCTGACCATCACAGACTGATCGATGTACACACACACACATTTTACAGGCGAACTCAAGTACACACATTATATACTGAATATAATTGTAACTCCTGTCGATCACTTTGTGGCTCTCAGACACCCAAGAGGTCAATTCGAAGGGCAGATTAGGGCAGTTGTCCTTGTCAGGGCATTATACAGGTCCCTTTTAGGCATTTTTTGACTCATAGCGCACTTCAGCATTTTGTACCTGACACTGCACACCTGTATGTGGTGACATACACGTGCAGAATGTGGGAACCACAACATGAAGAGTCCATCATCTGCACCTTCGTGTGAGTCACGTGATCAGCCCTGTCTGACACGTCTGAGCTGCTTGTAAACCTATAGATGGCGGAAGACTCCGGTCCGAAGCGCGCGTTTTATACCACTCTGCTTTTAAGGCGCGAAACAGACAGCAGCTGGGGAAAGAAAAGTTTTTTTTGTCGCACGTGAGCACATCTGGATTCTGCAGACATGTCGGAATCAGTGTGCGTTTAGCTGCGCGCGCATCAGCTTTGTTTCTGCTTCAAAGGCATGCCGCGGCGGAGCGCGCGCTTTACTCCGGTCATTGACGGACGACTCCTTTTCCCTTCGTCTCACCGTTTTATTTCCCCGACCTGACATGACCTGACCCGACATTACATGACTTGACAGAAGCTCGCGGTGGATTTGTATTAATTTATTTGTTTATTTTGCCTATTGTCCGGGTCTCTTCTCACGTGCGGATCAGGGCTGGATCCAGGGACATCTCGGAGTCGAGTGCGCAGGGTAAGCGTGGGATGAACTCTCATCAGGACCACAGCATCATCTCATAGGAGGACCGTGTAGTCTCCTTACACAGCTTTAATACGACTCCGAGGTCCTCAAACTTTCAGCAGGCTAAAGGAAGGAATAACAAATACAAACAAGTTAGAAATTTATTTTAGATTTTTATAGTAAATTTAGTACTGTTTAGTGGGTTTGCTTTAATTAATCAGATGTTTGGTTTTACTGGTTTAACTGATCAGAAGTTTGCTTTAACCAGTTTACCTGATCAGATGTAAAGTATCATTTACATTGCAGTAATTAAAAATAAAATAAACTGATCTAGCCGTAAGTAGCCCTCCAGTGAGCCTGTATAAAGACTGAGCTGACTGACGTCAGCAGTACTACTTAACTATCTTCTACACACACACACACACACACACACACACAGACAGTCATGATGTATGCCTCAATATTAATAAGTCATCTCAGTGAATGATTTATTCATGTTTACCTGGGCTGTGCACGAACAACACTAGTTCCGTTCATCTGAATTGTGAGAGCTACAGACCCAGACTAGGGCACCTGCAGGTCTTTGGGGTCTGAGACTTAAGTTTACTGGTTACATGACCGCTGAAGAACTTCAGTTATTGGAATGACTGATTTGTCCATGACTCAAAAGTAGACTTTAGGTCTTGATCATTATTCTAGCTTTATGCCAACTATGGGTCACTGGGTGACTTGAAATAGAAACAGAATGGTACATCTTATAGAACATCTTGTTTGTCTTGTTTGTTGATTAGACTAACAAACCATATGCACATCACCTGCAACATGCTTCTAATACAACCTGATACAAAGTGAGTTTAGCTTTAGGGGCAGCCATGGACTTGTGGGCAAGGAACCAGCCTTGTGACTGGAATGTTGCAAGTCTGATCTCTGCACCGACAAGACACGACTGAAGTGCCCTTGAGTGCCAAACTCCCAACTGCTCCCCGGGTGCATTAGATAAGGACTGCCCACGGCTCTGTGGGATGCGGTGTGTGGTATACCGTAGAGAGGTGGTCAGTAAGGTGTGGGGTAAATCGTGGGTCAGAAGGACAGGGCATGGGGGTAGCATTAGTAGCATGGGGGTTTAGAAGAATGGGAGTTCAGTAGGGTGTGGGGGTCAAAACAGTGGGAGTTCAGTAGGGTAGAGGGTCAGTGGGTTGTGGATTTAGTAATGTTTGTGGTCAGTAAGGTAGCGGGTATGTAAGGTGCAATGCTGCTTGTATGTCAGAATGGGTTCATCAGGCCACATTATTTCACTTCATTATCTCACTTCATAAGCAGTGACTTTACTAAGTGCATTTATTTTTCCCCATAATGCAAATCAGCGTGTTTTAGACTTTTAAATGTTTTATTATTTTTTGTTGCTGTCTTTGTTAATGGATTCTCTGTATTTTTTTATTATTTAAATTCATTTTTAAACACTTGATGGATTATATTCTTTTTCCATTATTAAAGAATAATGACATAGTTTTATTCATAAAAGCCTAATTACCCCAGCGGTGTGGCACTAAGCGTAAGTGATGGGACTGAGTGAAGGTTCTTCCTTAACCCCTCCATTATTTATTTACACATTATTGAAGAGCTCAAATTAATATGAAATGTGGGGTCTAGGCATGGATCTGAATGAGACATAGATGACAGGAAAGGTGGCTGAAGTAAATAACAGAGAAGTGAAGTAGTGAATTACAGAAATGCCTTTACAAGATCCAGATAAATGCACTGGATATGCATGAGTGTGTATGTGTGTGTGTGTGTGCTGTTATGTAAAGTTAAGAAAGTGAGACACTCTTCTAAGCACAAAGCAGAAAACACCTCCACATTTAACCCTTCCGTACACAGACATAAACACTGGTGAACTCTAGGGGGCAGTGAGCACACATGCCCAGAGAGGTGGGCAGCCCTTTTGATCTGCAGCACCCAGGGAGCAGTTGAGGTTTAGGTGCTTTGCCTAAGGGCAGTTCAGTTGAGTCTAGTTGCTTGCAGGTCTCAAATCTGGGACCCTTGGTCCCAAGGAGGGTTCCTTAACCCCAAGCCTATGGCTGCCCCTCCTCTTTAAAATCAGATAAGATTAGGCAAAGTGTGTAACAAAGGAAAAGAAAATGCATTTATAGCAGAAGTTACATAAAGAAGAACAAAACAAAACAAAAAAAAAAAAAAACAAGGAAGAGTGAAAATGAAAATAAGACCAGCAAACAAAAAAAGCAAAAGGAGTAAAAAAAAGACAGAAGTGTAAACAAAAACATAAAATAAAACAAAAAGAAGAGCAGAAATTCAACATAGATGAGTGAAAACTTAAACTTAATAAATATGAAGAGAGAAACAAAATCTAATAAAAAAGCAGAAATGAAACAAAGCAAGAAAAGCAAAAATTAAACAAAAAGCCCTAAAATTAAACAAAGAACAATATAAAATTAACAAGCAGAGATAAAGGGAAATTAAACACTAAAAGAAAGAAGAGCTAAAAAACATTAAACAAAGAAAATTGAAAAGTAACGTGAACTTAGACACAAATTTAAAACAGATTCCAGAAATTTATGAAACTAAACAAAGAATTAAGAATGTGAAAAATGGAGAAGAATAAAAGTGCAACATAATGAGAATATGGAAAAGAAAAAATTAAGAAATAACAAGACTACAACATTAATGAAAACAGCAAACAAACAGTTAATTCCAAACAAATAAAAAAAATACCAGCAATATCACACAAGACCTGCTGATTTGGAGATGTGTGTGTGTGTGTGTGTATGCATATATAATAAGTTAAATAAAACTGTGGTTGTAATTATCCCTCAACATAAATCACTAAAGCTTATTTTGTTTAATAATTATTAAGCTGTGTTTAAGAAGGTTTTTTCAGTTTGGTGATGTGTCTGTAATGTAAGTGTAATAAAGGCACTGGATGAGTTTTATTTAGTATTTATGAATCATTAAATACAAGATAAATCACTTTATTTATCAGCTTACAGAGGCATGTCAGATATTTTCACTATTTTCACCTGAGATGCTTTATTTTTGCTCTCGGCCTGTTTGCATAAGGCTGATAGGTTGCAGTCGTACCTGAGATCTGAGATCCTGTTAACCGATGCTGCTTCAGCTCATTACACACCGTTGTGAACTGATGGAATGCTTCAGGCTCCAATTTCATAACGATCAGCCTCTTCGATCATAGACGATGATAAACTTTCATCATGAAAATAAAATCAGCACATGTCTGTAGACGGCAGGAAATGTTCTTAATCATGTTTGATTATTCACATTAATAGGTGGGATTTAATATTCCTAGGCTGAGAGATTCGCTCTCCATTAGCGTCCATGCACGCTAATGTGCACTTCCTTTTTCATGTGTACGCAATGAGACGCTTTTATTAAACTGTCAAGATTAGCTGGTTAAACGTCATGTCATGAGTGAAGATTTACTCAGGCTGAAAGATCTGAATAAATTCTGGCATTAGTTTCCGTATTTAAACAGTTCAATGTTCAGGGGTTGTGCAGCTCTAGAAAAATAAACAACAGTGAACTGGTGTGATGATGTGATCTCCCCATATCAGCAAATGCTGTGGTGTTTTAATTCCCCTGTACCACAGAGATAAATAACAATAACAATAACAGTTATTTTATCCATTTAGAGTTACATTTAATGTTAGATTTAGTTTTACTATTATTACTTACATACCCCCAATAGCTCCCTAGGCGTTTGGTTCTGCCCCCTGCTCCGGGCAAGTGTGTTCAATGCCCCCTAGTGTTCACTGGCGTGTGTGTTTCACTTCATGTATGGTCACATTCCTCTGTGTGCAAGCACAGTAGGCAAATAGTTCACTTTCACATGCACTATATGGACAAAGGTATTGGGACACCTACACATTACACCTACTGGAGCTTTTATGACTATGTCTATTCTGAATCCATAAGCATTAACGTGGAGTTACCCCGCCTCCTCCTTTTTTTTACTACATGATTTGGGAGTGTGTCTGTGGGAGTTATTGACCTTCATCCAGAAAAGCATTTGTGAGGTCAGAGACTGATGTTGGACGAGAGGACCTGGCTCACAATCTCCATTCTAGTTCATCACAAACCTGTTTGATAGGGTTGAGATCAAGGCTGTGTGTGGGCCAGTTGTTTCACACCAAACCTACCTAACCATGACTTCATGGCCCTTGTTTTGTGCACTGGGGCACAGTATTTGTGCTGATGTTAATGCCAGAGGAGGTTTGGAACTCTGCAGTTACTGAGTCAGCAGAGGATCGGTGACTAACATACCCTGCACCTCAGCACTTGGAGACCCCTCGCTGTAACTTTACAACGTCTGACACTTCGTGGCTGAATTACTGTGGTTCCTAAACACTTCCACTTTTCAATACTACCACTCACAGTTGAACCGACACAGTACCACACTCAAATTCAGTGAGCTCTTTAGACCAACCCATTCTATTACAAATGTTTGTAAAGATGGTTTGCATGGTTTGTGCTTAATTTTATACACCTGTGACAACAGGACTGAATGAAACAGCTGCATTAGAAGGTGTGTCCTGATACTTCTGCCCATATAGTGTACATTGGTGCAGTTATGAACCGTCTTTTACTTACCAGTCTTTTTCTAAGTTAATAACTCACCCACCCACCCACACACACAGCTTGACATGTTACAGAGAACTTGATGCCCTGAAGTTTTAGTTTTGTGTCTTTTATAAATGTTACATAAATGTTTCCATGTCAACCATGTCAACAAATAAATGTTTTATTTGTCTGTGATTTGCCATTGTGCAGCCTCGAGAAAGAACAGACAAGAGCAGAGAGTGAAAATAAAACAAGAACAATAAACAAATGAAATGAACAGAAGAGAGTGAAAAAAAATCTATTTTTTTTAAAAGTGTAAAAAAAAATGAATGAAAGAGAAATTAAACAAACAATAAAAAATAAGAGCTAAATTCTTATAATCTTAATTTAAAACAAAATTTTAAATAAGAAACAGAGAGCAACAACTAAATGAAAATTAAATTGAAAACAATTTTAAAAAATCAACATGAGATAAAAATGAAACAGAGCCAAGTGACATGAAACAAAAACAAGAGTGACAATTAAACATAAAAGAATGAACAGCTAAACCAAAAGTAGACAGAAAATAGATAATTCATCAAATTAAAATTGCAATGAAACAAACCAAGAAGAAAGAAGATTGAAGATGATAGTGACCATTAAACAAAGCTGAGTGAAATATAAAACAGAAACGAAAAAAATAAATAAAATAAAAATATAGAATGATATGGATGAGTAAAAATGAAAACCAAAAGAAGGCTAAAAATGAAGGGATTTCAAGAATTTAACAAATAAAGAAAAGACAAAACTAAACTAAAAGAGGAACATTTTTTTAAATTGCATTCCAAAATAAAATAATAATCATAAAAAAAGAATCTAAATTAAACAAATAAATAAGAGACAAAAAAAGTAAACAAACTGGGGGAAGTCAAAATTAAACAAAAGAAGCAAATATGTAACAAAGGTGACAGAAATTAGGCAGACAAAGATGCTTTGACCAATCAGAGTTGAGCGATAAACACTATGGGCAAATCTATAAAATTGTAGTAATCCACAAGAGGGTGTGTTTAATCTTGGTGAAGTTGACACTATTTCCTACAGATGGACTTTAAAAGGCTGCTCGTGGTCTTGTGTTGATCAAGTAGAAGCTCCGGCGGTTTAAATCTCCTGCCCGCTCGATTCTGGTCAATATTAAATTTCCTCTCTGAATGAAAACAAGCAGGACCCCATGTAGCAAAATCAACAGCCTTAAAGAGAATTTAACTCGGCTGCCAATGTCTTTATTGGTGAGAACAGATACAGGTGGGTTTAGAAAAAAGAGAAAAACTTCTGTTTAGATTAACGAGAGATAATAATCTGAACAATAATCCAGAGTTTACTGCTACATCATTCGACACTTCTAGTCATCTTACTAGTTATAATTCTGAATTTTTCAGATGAAATACTCATGATTAATTAAAATAGGGCAAGTAGGGTGAATTATTTAATTATGGCTAATTTAAAGCCCATACAGACAGACGGACAGACAGAACATTCTTCTGTCCTGATGTCAGAAAAGTTACTGCCTATCCCAAAGCACTGACACTGGAGACTGGTCTGTGTTAAATAATAACACATGGTTTTATAGATAGCTGTTACTATAGAAACAATATTGCATGAGCGCCTTCCAATCAGAATTGAGAATTTGACACTGTCAGGGTCTAATCATTGTTTAATGCACAATTAAGAGATGTTTATACTGTAAATATTTTTAAATGCAGCATGTATAGGAAAGTAAGAAGGAAAAAATCAATCAAGAGCAACAGGACAATAATCACTTCCCCGACTGGTTGATGATTACAGAGGAAAACACACGCGCACACACACACACACACACACACACACACACACACAAACACACACACACACACAATTGTACTTTTCTCTAGTCTATCATTTTATGAGTCTGCTTTGTCGTTGTGTATGTTTGTGTGTGTCTACTCCCCTGTGTTGGGGGCAGCCGTGGCCTAGTGGTTAGGGAACCGGTCTCGTGACCGGAAGGTCGCGGGTTTGATCCCCACCCAGGG
>JAOVVF010000026.1:14883780-14896120 GCA_028565595.1 Duopalatinus emarginatus
CACGGATGGGTTAAATGCGGAGGTCACATTTCTTCTGTGTGCAAAACACAGTAAGGCAAAATAGTTCACTTTCATTTGTATCACATGACTCTTTAAAACCACTTTATATTTAAGGCCACAGATGGAACTACATAATGTAAAAGTGAAGGTGAAGTGTTTTACCTTCTGCATTAGCACACAGAGGAATTTGTCCTCTGCTTTCAAACAGCGTTAGGAGACAAAACCAGCTAGCTACAAAAAAGGCAAAGAAATTCCACTTTTACACCGTTATAAACCTTTACATTGAATAAGAATTATTCACATTTGTAAAAATGAAAGTGAAGACAAAGCAATGTGACTACAACATCTAACCCATCCGTGCAGTGAAACACAAACACTAGGGGGCAGCGAACACACTTACCCAGAGCTGGAGCAGCACCAAACCACAGTGCCTGGGGAGCAGTTGGGGTGCTAGGTGCCTTGCTCAAGGGTACTTTAGTCATGTCTTGTCTGTTGCAGGAATAGACACCCGGGACCTTCCGCTGAAAAGACCAGTTCCCTAACCACAGGGCCACGGCTACTAAGAAACAACTTCACTGCCCATGCCGCTCACTGCTCTGCTTCCATCCACCTCAAAATGCTGCCTACTGAGACAGCTTCATCTCAGGAGTGTATGTAGGATGATGTAAAATGCTGTCTATGTTTTGAGATCAGTAGGTTTTCCCTCGTCTGGTCATACAGAAGAACAGTTAGTTTAGTGCTGTTTTGTTAGTTTTTGGTCGTTTGGGCACCGTGGCATTGCTGACAGTGTGTGTGTTACACGGCTACACGGATCTAGGGTTGAGGTTTTTGAGCCTCACTCTGGTCTGGTCTCTGTCTGTGAAGCGTTTGGTGGGATCTCTTTGTATTCGTGTTCCTCCCACTTCACGAAAAAACACATATGGTAAGAAAAATGGATGGAAGTCTTAGGGTGGTACCCCGCAGATTGATTGTTACCCTGTCTGGAGGTATTTCCGCCTTGCCCCTAATGCTGCACAAACAGCTCACCACTGCGCACTTTACTTTAAATTAGTACAAAATGTAGCAAGGTTTCGTTACCATCAGCTTTTGTCACTTAGTATCAGCACAAGGCATTCGTCTGTTAGTGTCAGTGTTATTTGTTGTTGGTGTTTTTATTGTCTTTTCATCACCGAGGGATAGTGGGAAACGAAATTTCGATTTCTTTGCATGTCTACTACATGTGAAGATTTGACAATAAAGCTGACTTTGACTTTTGACTTGATAACCAGCCTCTGTGGACTCAAATGTACGCCATATTCTATGTTTCTAAACACAACAACTAGATGGCAATCTAAGATAAACATCTTGTTTTCTCTAAATTCACATTTCCGGCTTAATTAAGATGACATGCAAATCGCACAAAAAAAAGATCCGACACATGAACACGGATTTCACGCTCTATCATTCAGCTTAGATCCTGAAACTCTCCATCATGGCTTGATAGAAATTGCTATATTTTGTGTATTTGTCAGATTCAGTGAATCTCAGACACCAAACACAGCTTTTTAAAACCCCTTTGGGACTTACAGGAGAAGTATTTTGGCAGTGCCCTGCTGTTTTCTGAGCGCCCATGCCAATTTCAGGAATAACGACTTAATAATGAATTATTTAGGTGCTGAAGTGTTTAATTATTTGGATGCTGTTAGGAATTTCGCACATTGATATTCAGTGAAGCTGATCTGCTCGATGTGGAATTAGTCACTGTGTAGGTCAGAAGAAGGACAGAATCTTATAACCATCCGGTTTTCCTTCCTATTGTGAACACACACTAGGCAGTGGGCACATGTGTCTGGAGCAGTTGAGGGTTAGGTGCTTTGCTCAAGGGCATTTCAGTCAAGTCTTGTCGGTTGCGCGGCTCGAACCAGGAATGGAGCTCTGTTTTCATTTAATTAATGTTTTTGTAATTTGCATGGGCTTGTCATTATAGAAACCTGCTATGTGACCAAAAGGCCACCAGTTTGATAGCAACAGCCAGCAAGAGGCGACTGAAATATATCTTTTGTGCTGATTATAATTGGTGAGTTAGCCAGTTTGTTACAACAAAAATGGCCGACTGTTTGCGTCATCAATCCTCCGGCCCCACCTCTTTCATAAAGAACGTCATGAACCGCAAATTCTAGCATGACCGCGACTTAATGAGCTCCAGAACTCACTTTTTCTTCACCTCTAGCTAGGTGTACGTCCTCCATTCAACTGCGAAGGAGAACGGATATCCATTTCTATTCAGATCGCAAACCGTGAAATTAAGCAGAGTGTCGTCATCTGCCCATTGCGATTCATTCATCGTCGCTGGAATACATTTTCATCTGCATTTTTTTTGTTTTTCATTTTACATGGACTATTTTACATGGGCTGTTTCGTTGTTGAGAAATGAGCGGTGTGAATGCCAGTGGCGTTGATATTTCTCATCATCGTGTCAAAGCATGGCTGAACGTCGGAGCAAGAAAAAACATACGCCGGTATTGGACAGCTGGGGAAAGGACTGATATGACGATCATAATGACCCAGTGTGTAATTCAATCTCTCTTCTCTCTTGTATATCAGATTTCATTTATACCTGTGGAGGGATGTTAAGATGTAAGAATGGGTCTGATCCTAAAAGCCCTGGATTTCAGATGGATATCATCATCATCATCATCATCATAACAATGCCATGACTCTAATCTAAATGTCACGCCAGTAGCTATGTACACTGAAAGGCCAGAAAAATGGTACAGATGAGCCTAAGCAAAATACATATGCTGGTGGTAGCTTTATAATAATATGGGCTTTGCTTAGGTGGCATTTCATTCATCCACATCCACAAACGTCTATGACAGGTGAACACTGTGTGTTTCTCCTTTCTGATGAGTTACACCTGTTCATGTCCTGCATTCATTCTGATGGGTTTGTCCTCTTCTAACAGAACAATACACCACCACACATGTCTAGAGACACCAAATTATGGTTAAAGGAACCCTCCGAGTTTGGGGTTTTGTCATTCACACGTAAGTCACCAGATGTCAACGTTATCAGAGATGCCTCCCAGTCTAATACTTAGTAGGTCCTCCACAGGGAATGGACCCCTTGTTGGAAATATTCTGTAGGTAACAAACACCATACTTCCTGCAGGACATTCCACAATTCTGTTTTATATTCCGAGGTGTAGGATTTCTTTGTTCAAAAATGTTGCATGTCATCCTGGGCATTTGATAACGTTGAGATCTGGTGACTTAGGTGTGAATGACAACACTCTAACCAAAATTTGGTGTCTCTAGACTTGATTTGTCCCATTAGAAGAGGACAAACCCTTCAGAATGAATGCAGGACATGAACTAGTGTAACTCATCAGAAAGAAGACATGCATATTGTTCACCTGTCAGAAACGTTTGTGGATGTACCAGGGGTCCCATGGAATGAAATTCCAGCTGAAAAAAAACCCTATACTATTATGGAGCCACCACCAGCCTATGAATTTTGCATAGACTTTTTTTTTCTGGCACTTCAGTGTGTGTAGATACATACAGTACACCACAGTACCTTGATGTTTTTTTGGTTATTACCAGAACTGTTATTTTATTTTCACTTTCGAACCTTACATGTTTTCTCTGGAGAAAATCAGCCACAAGGTGAACACACAAAAGTGTTGCTATTGGGTTCACGCTGTGCTGATTACAGGGTTGGAACGATGGCACTTTCAAACAGTTGGCATGGGAACTGAGTGCTGCCGTCTTCCTGCACCGGTACTCCCTCCACGGATATTGTCTTTCTTACTAGTTGAAAATCCTTTAGATTATGCAACACCCCGTATTAGTTGTTTTAACTAATTGAATTCTTGACAGGAATGGACCCGTAGTTGTACACTGAGATAAAACGCAAATAATCCTTCAAAGGCTTAAAGCCCACTGTAATAACACACACACTTCCTCCTGCAGACCTCCTAATTAACACCAGAGTAATCACGGTTAAGCCTTGTAACATGACTTGAGTGAGCTTCGATTCAGAAACGTCACACACTCCATTTCAAACCTCGTGTGTAACTACAGAGGTGCCGCTGACAGATTCAGAACTTGGATCGAAGCCCATTTTTCTTCATCGTTTTTTTCGATCTCATGAGATATCATATATATCATATCCAGCACCACTGCCTGACAGTTTGACATAACTGCAAGATGTTACACTGAAATGTATGTTTTGGGCTGCAAAAACGACATTATACCATTAAAGGTCAAGATTAAATACAGACATATAACACTATAAAGTACTTAATAGTGTCATATCTTCTCTTTAAAGTACAAGAACAAGACATCGGAGACAGACATCGCCTTAAACCGAGACGTTTCTGATCTTGTGGACCAAATTATTACTTCAAACTATGGCCACTTTACAGGAGAGTGCACTGAATTAACAAAAAGCACTGGCATTATGTTATTAAACTCATATACACTGAAGTTTTCAGAAAAACTGGTACAGATGTAAAATGCGTAGCATCGCCAGCTATGCTGATCGTTGTTTGCGTCAGCCAGTGAGTATATAAAGCGATAGACATTTACGCAAGCTTCATAAATGGTATGACATTTCTTTAGTTCTTGAGTTTAAAGGCCAAGACTTGCGTTTTAATGGTTCATGGGGTTAAAGGTGAGTTTTTTGGGTTTTAAAGGCAAGTTGTTTAGGTTTTAAAAGCAGGTTCTTGGGTTTAAAGGTGAGTTTTTTGGGTTTTAATGGCAGGTTCATAGGGTTAAAGGTGAGGTTTTTGGGTTTTAATGGCAGGTTCTTGGGTTTAAAGACAAATTGTTTGGGTTTTAAAAGCAGGTTCTTGGTTTTATAGGTGAGTTTTTTGGGTTTTATAGGCAGGTTCTGGGGTTTGAAGGTGAGTGTTTCAGTTTAAAGGCGAGCTCTTGGATCTCAAGGTGAGTTTTTTGGGTTTCATTGGGCCAGTTTTGGGTTTGCAACTGAGACAGTGCTTCAGTTTAAACGCAAGTTTTTGGGATTTAAAGATGAGTGCTTCATATCAAAGGCATGTCTAGGTGAGTTTTTTGGGTTTAAAGCGAGTTTTGAGTTTAAAGGTGAGTGCTTCGGTTTAAAGTTGATGATTTAGACACTGCTGAAAAACCCTGCTTCGTCTGCTTCTATTCAAGTAAAATCTAATCAAATCCAGAGGTTATATTTTAACAATCAATATATAATGGAAAGACCAGAAGATTGACTTCACACCTCTGTGTAACTTGACTTTTGAATCTTTCCAATCATCAATATTGACATGTCCTTTTAAAATTAAAGCATTAAGTGAAAATGAAAGTGAACTATTTGCCTACTGCACTTGCACACAGAGGAATGTGACCTCCGCATTTAACCCATCCATGTAGTGAAACACACGGAGCAGGGGGCAGCCCCAAACCACGGCACCCGGGAAGCAGTTAGGGGTGTAAGGTGCATTGCTCAAGGCCACCTCAGTCGTGTCTTGCCCTATGCAGGGATTTTGCTCATATTCTTGCTCCTGTTGTTAGCTAGTGGTTGGTGTGGTACAGATGTAAAATGCTAGTGGTTGGTGTGGTACAGTAGTAATATCATTTGTTCCCAAGCGAGAGAACCAAGATTGATTCCTGGTCTGGGCAGCAAGTCTGTGCTACACCAATAAGGGTCCTTGGGCATAACTCCTAACACTGACCATAATAGCTTCTTAACATAGATTCAACAAGTCTCTGCAACTGACGTGGGGTGATGAATGCTGTTCTGTTCCTCCTAAATAATTTCTCTCATTTGGTGTTCTGATGATGATGATGATGATGATAATAATGATAATGATGATGGTGATGATGATGATGACTGAGACACTGTCTAACACATGGCTCCATTATCTCTCAAAGCTCAATCTCTCAAGTGTTGAGAACTGATGAGTGTGAAGGCGATAGCATGTGATTTACTTAACATGATTTTTCTACTCATCAAACCATTCAGGGGCATCTTGTGCCCAGAGGATAAGGTGGAGCCATCCTAGAAGAGACCACAACAATAAATGTGATCAGTCAGAAGAATGTTGGATTGAGTTGCAGTGATGTTTGATTCTAAGGGAAAAACCATGAGAGGAAAATAAATCAGCAGCCCCAAACCATTGTTTTTTTCAGGACTACTTGAACTAATTATGTTCCTTTGTACATCCAAATGCATGCAAGTTAAAAAAAAATTGCATTTTTGTTATTTCTACATTTTACAGTATAAAGGTATAACAGATGCATGAATAGAGAAAAAGGAAATGAAACACCCATCCTGGCTAATCTGTTACTTTAAACCCCAGCATGGATGGTCACACTATTCATCACAACATGCCAGATATTAATGGAGGAAAAAATAGCAGTACGGAACCCGAAAAACAGAGCAGCGCTTTTTCTGTGCTCAGATGAATGTACTAATGCAATCGACCTTGAACGGTTCGGCGGTGAGGAAATCGCTGCAGTATGCAGCACATTGTTTCCCAAATGTATGTAGAAGGATTAAGTGAGTTTTCTGAGTTTGGCGTTATGGAAGTGTATTTATAGCAGAGCACTGTTGAGTTCTGGATTCTGAAGGTGTATATAACCGCAGCTCAGACTTTCTGGCTGAGAGGTTTGAATTGATTTTGAAATAATCGATACAGTGATTGTTGTCTGTATGTTAATATTTAGGGAAGGAGTCTCCAGTGTCAGTGCTTTGTAACATGCTTTGTAACAGCTGTAACATGCCAGGACTGAAGAGTTGCTGGCATCGGTGTGATGTTGGGGTAACTGTAGGCTTGTGGTTAAGGAACAAGCCTTGTGACTGGAAGGTCACTGGTTTGATCCCCATCACCAACCAGACATGCCTAAAGTGCCTTTGAGCAGGGCACCTAACCTCCAACTGCTCCCTGGTTCCTGTGGATAGGATTAGCCACCACTCCAGGCATTTGTGCTCATTCCCCCTAGTGTGAGTGTTCACTAGTGTGTATGGATGGGTTAAAAGTAGAGGTCAAATTCCTTTGTGCACAAGCACAGTGGTCAATAACCAGTTCACGTTCACTTTTACCCTAAGCTAATATGAAACTAGGGAATTTTTTGCTTAGTGTTCTTCTTTATTCCAGCAATGTCTTCCCACACCATCTCTAATAACCCTGAGTAGAAAATAGATTAGTGATGTCTCCTGATCTAAACAATGACTTCGGGCATAGATGAGTATGTAATTGTGTCTCCTAGAAAGTTTAGAGAGCTTGGATGTAAGATTGGATCTTTAATATGAGAAAAGCAGATGCTTTATTAATTAGAACAGCGTCGTTTCAGGGGTTGGTCCAGGCAGAATACACACAGACACAAAACACTTATTGACTAACCAGTCTGAGGATATATTATATCCTAATTGGATTACAGACAGGATAACATGGTCATATTTGTGCTAGAATGATTCACTTTGTTTTTTGTATTATATGTGTTGGAAAAACTTCTGGCATCTTAATTTCATGAAACCTGAGTCAAGAATCGTTTTACAGGATTAAAGTAGCCATGACTAGAGATCCAGCGTTATTGTTGTCAGTTAGATACAGTGTTCATTTACTCGTACACTTGACATGGCATAACAGCACTATATCTCCATTAATTATAGCAATCAAAACAAAGTAGGATGCTAACCAAATATAAAGAGGCAAAACTAGGGCACGAATTCTGGGGGGGTCTGACCCCTCTGATTAAGACTTGAACTCACAAAAAGGCAGGCAGTAAAACTCCCAAAAGCAGGATTTTTTTTTTCTTTTCTAACCTATAATTTTAAATATTACAATAAATGTACAGGATCCATGCCTAGGAAAATCTTGTAATACGATTTCACACACCCCTTAAGTGGATCATACCATTCCTTCTTAGTAATTATCACTCTCAGGTGGCTTCACTAAGGTGTATAAACTGTACAGGCCAAGGCTCTGTGTGTAAGTAGCTGCTATCTAGCTTTCTTAAATGTACTTTATTACCTTCAGTAAATCACTCACATGAAGATGTTAGATTAGATTTTTTGTTTAAATTTACCATTCCACCTTAAATGCTGCTGTGGCAACACAAGCTTTAGACTGAATGTGTGCTTTTTTAGGCTTTTGAACGTTTAAGGTGAACCTGAACATTCAAATAGAAATCAAGGTTTACTTTTATATGACTGTTTGTAATTTCTGCACAACTTGCGAAGAAATGTATAAAACTTAAAAAACACTTATCTACTAAGGAACAATGTAAAATTTTAGCCAATTAAAGGTAGAATGGAAAGTGTGTTTTAAGGTGGAATGGAAAATGTAAACATTACACTAAAAGCTTTACACTCTGGTGGCTGTAGAAGTGAGGAATTAGTTGCCCAGATGAGTAGTTCATAATTATTATTATTTATTCAGAGTTGATTAACACATGGTTCCTGTAGGAGAAATCCTGTAGAATATGAATGTAATTTTCAGGACAAGAAATGGATGACAGGTAGCATCCAGTAGCATCATGTGTGTTTTTGTGGGATTGACTAGCTGGTAATTTTGCTCTATAATATGTGAGAACAACAGGGGCTGTTATGTGGTATGTGCCAGACATTACAGTAAGTACGCAAGACACTGTAAGGATTGTAAGACTTCAGTTCACTGAAGCAGGTGGCTGCACTCTACTGGTTTCCCTTTGCACCCTGAAGATAAACGTGAACCCCGCAACTGTCTTTGTATAATTCGCACCCCGGGCAAAACTAAAGCTTTTTTTTACTACAACTAATCTGATAAAATATCTTACAGAGCTCAAAAGAAATTCAGCTACATAAGAAAAAGCTACAATATCTGTAGGTAATGAAAATAACAGCTCTTACTCAACGTTATGTTCTTGATGATCTTGACGTTCTGGACTTTACCTACACCTGTACAGTTCCAACTTGGCTCATTGGTCCTTTGGTATGATTCTCGCTTTGGGTGCAAAAGGTCCTGTGTTCAAATCCCACATGAGCCCTTTCTTTCCTGCTAACCTATCCTGCTCTGATCAAAGGGCAGTGGTAGCTCAGTGGTTAAGCTGTTAGACTTCTGTTCAGAAGGTCATGTGTTCAAATTCCTACACTGCCAAGCTGCCATTGCTGGACCCTTGAGCAAGACCCTTAACCCTCCAACTGATCAGTTGTATACACTGAAGTGCCAGAAAAACTGGTGCAACTGGTGAACGGTCCACAATTTTTTAATATACTGAGGTGTGGGATTTCTGTGTTCCACAGCATGTTGCATTGCATCCCAGCTGTTGTGTTACAGTGACATAGCGTTCACCTGTCGGAGACGTTTGTAGATGTACCAGGGGTCCCATAGAATGGCAACTAACCAAACCCCACAGCATTTTATTTATATATATATATATATATATATATATATATATATATATGTAGTATATATATATAGTATATGTTTTATTGAACACACACACAAAGTGAACCAATACAGTTACTCCATGGTAATCTACTGCAAGCTTAACTAATCCAGGGTAACTAATATAATGATCTAATGCACTCATTCATTCATTTTATCAGACATTTATCCTACTACTGGGCCATAGAGGGTGGTGGAGTCTTCCCGAGTGCTCGATGGGTGGAAGTCCATCACAAGGCAGACACATTTACGCACTTGCACACACACCTAAAGGCAATTTAGTAGACTGTGGGGGAAACTGGAGAACCTCCCAGAAACTCATAATATACATGAGAAGGACCCTGGACACCTGGCTAGGGAATAAAACCCAGGGCCTTCGTGCTGTGCTGCTATGATATAATACCCTTTATTATTTTTTAAGTGAATGTGAGACTTTTTTAACCACTGTACAGTGGAATTCACCTCTGTGAACACTAGGGGGCAGTGAGCACACATACCCAGAGCAGTGGGCAGCCCCTTTATCTGCAGTGCCCAGGGAACAATTGAGCAATTTAGGTGCCTTGCTCAAGAGCACTTCAGTCAAGTCTTGCGGGGCTCAAACGGGGGACCTTCCTGTTGACTTGTTATAAAAATGAGTCTAGCAGCTAAAGTGTATGAACTCATACCTGACCTTTTAGTGGCACTAAACCAGGAAATTGGACTCGGAGAGTCATAAGAAAATATTGATTATTTTCTGCTATAATAGGACACTCCCAAGTGTTTTAAAATTTTAAATTATAGATATCCTGGATATTCCACTTCATCATCATTTTAACATATCATGTACATTCCTATACAAAATGGGACAGCGTTTGAGTCTGCTAGGCTGTCTTGACGCTACTGATTGATTGACATGACCTTTTTGGATTCTGCAATAAAGTAATAGAAATGGTCCTGAAGGTATCAGAGACATTTTCTTCCCACGATTGTGGGGATTGTTGGATAACAATGGCTTTATGCTACACTTGCCTTCAACAGCAAGTAATTAACTGAGAATGATGCAGAAATCCACTGGTGCATAAATGGCTCAGCTTGATTTACCTCTCCAACTAAGTGTTGAGGAACAGAGTGTGACTGTCAGTGTAATCCCTATCCTGCTGTACCTAGAGCTAAATTACTCTAAGCGTCATCCAGCTGAAGACAAATTACAGAGGTTGAAATCAATTCAGTCGCATTGAGTTTATATCTGCTACTTATATTTTGCATGTATGAAAAGGTCAAATAATGGGAAAGTATTTACTGAAAGACACAATTGTCCACTATGGACAGCAGTCTGAAGTGTGCTTTAGCCATTCATGGTCAGAAGACCAATAGTTTAAAATTGGTCCTGTGTGTGATTGTCTCTGGGTGCTTGTCAGTCAGCCTTGATTGAAGATAGTTCTATAATGTCTGCTTGGTGTGTCATAGCCATTAAATGTCATCTGGTTTTCTGTCTTGACTTCCGCAAGGTTGTCTGGAGTTTCTAGACTTGGATTATGTAACTAAAAAGAATGACTATGGCATATATATATATATTTCATATTGAAAAAGACAGAAGTACATTTATCTCCTGATGAGTCTGGGTTTTGATGGCCTGGGAAGGGGGTAAGCCAAAGCATAAGGGGAAAGGCTGGGTTGTTGGTTAATTATGGAATCTTGGATCACTGTCTGTCTGGAATTTCCGTGGCATGTCATCCATCCAAAATACAGCAGAACACTCTGCAATAGGTGGACTGAAAGTGCTTGCACACAGAGGAATTTGATCGCATTTAACCTATCTGCGCAGCGAAGCACACACACACACTAATGAATGCACACACTAGGGGGCAGTAAGAACATTCTCCCAGCCCCTATCACTTCAGTCATATCTTGTCAGTGCTGGGAATCAAACCGGCAACCTTCCAACCTTCCGAGGTTCCCTAACCTCGGGCCACAGCTGCCCCGCAGTATGCTATTGCATGACCAGGAGGGATCTTCAAGGCCTGCCATAATTTAACTATAAAAAAGACCAAATCTGTAATTAATAAAAAAGGGGCAGAAGGCTTGGGGCCAGAAGGTGCTTGGTCCCTTAATCGCTGCATGCAGCTACATTTCACTTTGTACTTGTTTCGGTCTAGTCCATCTTTCGGGTGTCTGAGAGGTTTTGCAGAAGTAAAATAAAACATTTACTCACTCACAGATGAACATCTGAAGAATAAAACATCTAAAAGAGCTGAGATGTGAGAATTTAGCCCAGCTGTTAGATACGATTGACTCTTTATTCAGGGCGTTCTCATTGAAATGAGGACTCCTACTGCCTCCAAGCTATCAAACATGCGCAGATCTCCAATCACCTGCCACCCTCCTGACCCAACCGCAGGACGCCTCCCCCATCTGCTTCATCATTTATATGCTGAATAATTTAGCCCCTGCCATCCCTTCCCTCACACTTTCCTATCTTTAATGTTCTTTGGACTTGTATAGGCTTTGGAATATTAATCCCAAAAATTATTACTCACTGGAGGGCACTGGATGTCAACACTCGCACGTCTTGTTATCTATTATTACTAGAACTGGATGCCAAATGAAGGAGCCTCCCCATTAAAGCGGATCTATTAACGCAAAATTTGGAGAGGGTCTTGTTAAAAGGCGCCAGGTGCGATGACAGGTGCGATCGATCGAAACGGATTCTTCAAAAAGGATTCAAAAGCCATTCAGAAATGAGAAATCAGATGGAACTTTGAAAAGCTTCAATTTCTCCTTCCTTTGAATTACTATCTAAAAAGTCGACGTATTTGACTTGATTAATTCAGCACCTCCTCTGTGCACTCTCCAGCTTTTTCCATCTCATCCCTTTGCATTTTTATATATTTCTTGTTGATTCTGAGCTCTCAGAACATTTTCCCTCTATAATCTCAAACACTGATGCTTCTTCAGTCGTTTCTCGGTATTCCATCACTC
>JAOVVF010000026.1:14896220-14909805 GCA_028565595.1 Duopalatinus emarginatus
TTTTAATTTCATTTTTTTTTTTTTTATTATTATTTATTTATTTATTTTTTATATATATATATATATATATATTCTGAAGTGCTACAAAATGTGGTACATGTATGGGTATATATGTATAAAGTATATAATATGTAATATAATATAATATAATTTATTGTGTTAATGTACTAAATAAATATGTACAGTGGTTCAGTACAGTGAGCAGTGATTATACATAGTGCTAATCCAGAATAAGAATCAGACACTCTTAATTTTGCCAGTCATTTTACACATACAAGAAAATATGACTTGGTGAGAGCACACATATAATATGTAACAAGCACACAAAAGGTTAACAAGTATTACACTAAGAGAAATGTACAATATAATACATACAGAAAAAAAGAAATTTTATGTATCAATATGAAACCTCACAACTAAAATACAAACACAAACTATTTTATACCAAAAGGTACAGATGATATGAAAATATATAGAAATTGAACATCTGTACAGCAGTGCAAATAAACATTGTGCATATGAGAAATATGTTATTGGGTATATACTTTGTTGCAGCTGAATCCAGTTCAGTGGAATTTGGAAAGTGCAATGTGGGCAGTAGTTAAAAATAATATATTCAACTCATACTAAGTTTTCACAATTATAACCTGTACAACCACTTATTATGCCTTACATGTAAATAAACTTTAACAAGCTGAAGCTTTTTTTCTACAATGTTTGTAACAAAACATCCTAGTGTTATCAGCTCATGTATAAACTGAGCTGTTGTTTATAACAGTTCATTTCTTTTCACATGCTGTGTGTAATTATGTTGTATTCATGTTGCTGCTAATTTAGTACAACAAAGAGCACTGTATATTGTGTATTATGAAATGCAATTATAATGTGTTACTTTCTATGTTGTGTTAAACTTTTCAGATAAAGGTGTAAATACGGAGCAGATCTGGGTACTGATCTGGTGACTAAATGCAGGAATGATGTTAGAAAGTGTGGAAGTGCAGAAACCCTACATCATATCCACGTCAGCCAAACCCCATCATCTTCAAAGGCTGAAGAATTCATTAGATATGCGAGAAAATAAACAGCTTTCCTCCTGGGAGAACCCGGCACCAACCACTTCAAATTCTCACCCAAAACAGTGCTGTGCGTTTTCTCTCACCAGTGATACAGAATGAAAACTAATGAACTGCAGTGTTGGAATGCAAAGACATCACAGGTTATGAATATGCATAGTGTACAATTGGATTCTTTCTCCATTTCTCAGCGGTATTGCGGGTCTCATCGTTTTTCTTGTTTGGTACAACAACAAATTCATTAACATATTCAGCTCAGTTAGCAAATGAAGTATTTTTATTATAACAGCACAGCTGAGATACTTATTTGTTTTAATTGATGTTGCTTGAGCTGTCGATCCAAGAATGGGAAAGCTAACCCTGTGTTCACTCAAGTAGATAACAAGACGATCATTCATTTTCTGTTACGGTGGGAAACAAAAGTCCCAAAAGGCAATATACAGAACAGAAGGGAAGTAAGAAACTATTAGTATATACACTGACGTGCCAGAAAAACTGGCACAGGTTGGTGGTGTTTTATTAGCTTGCATTCTATGGGAGCCCTGGTTCATCTACAAACATCTCTGACAGGTGAACGCCATGATCCTTTCTGATGAGCTCCACCAGTGTCCTGTTGGGTTTGACCTCTTCCAACAGGACATAAGATGCCAAATTATGGTTAGAGGAACACTCATCTGAGTTTGGGGTTTTGCCATTCGTACCGAAGTCACCAGATGTGTGGTGGCACATTGTACTGTTGGAAACCCATCAGAATGAATGCAGGCGTTCTGGTGTAATGACTGAAACTCATCAGAAAGATGACATATATAGTGTTCACCTGTCAGAGATGTTGGTAGATGTACCAAGGGCTCAAAGAATGCCAGCCCTTTTAGTTGCATTATGTCTGTAGCGGGAATTGAAACAAGGATTGTCCATTCCTGAGGCTGGCTCCTTAACCACAAGCCCACAGACTAACTGTGACTGTTGTTACAAAATAAACCATAAATTGAAGACTAATTTACAATTTAAAAATGTAAAAGGGTATTCTTACATTGTGCAAATTATCGAGAATGCTGCTACTTTTCTCAATAAAGAATACTCTATTTTTATAGCCAGTTTTTGAAAAATTGGTAATTCACTTAAAACTGTTAATACAGTTATTCTGTAATTATTTTAAGATTACAGGGGGGAAAAAAGGTCAATTTTACTCTGGAAATTGCAGAAAAATAAATTTTTATTTACAGTGTATTAGTGCTGAAATCAATAAGAGACTATATTACCCATCAGTCAATGCACATCACATGACCTGAGTGAGCACCTGTGACCTGGTTGACCTTAACGACGAGTTAAATGGCAGCATTTGGGTGGTGCTCTGTTTGGTGGATGTTTGGTGTTTTGTCACGGTGTGATATTGGTAAGTCTAAGAGTTTTATTGTGTTTTCTTTGTGTTTTGTTCAGTATTAAATTGCCTGCATTTGCATTTAAATCTAAATCCTGATATATGCTTTCTATAATTTTAAATATTGTAGACTTTTGTTTAACATTAAATTTCATTGCATTACCTTTTAATAACAAACTCTACCACAATTAAAAAAAAACATCATCTTTTAGTAAATAGCTTATTATAATTGAAATTTATTTAGTTCATTAGTCCTACCCCTCCCCCCATTAGGACTGTGTGTGCAAAACAAGGTACATCATTTCTGTTATCATTTTATGACCGTTTGTGTTGACTATTAAATGAATTAATAACATGCACCCCTGCAAACACGTCATATTGATGTACCTTTTGTTGTGCACGTGTGGTCCAAATTTGGTTTCCTGTTCAAATTCAGGAGTGACAAGGGGGCCTGTCTTTTAGGCTATACCTAGTACATGGCTGCCATTTTGAAAGCCACCATATTGAATCAAAGCAAGTTTATCCAATGCGAAGATGGTTGTTTTCTGCATGTGTGTGTGCGCAACACTTTTGTTTTTGCTTCCATTTTTCATGAGCTGAACTCAAAGATCTCAAACTTTGTATACACACAAAAGGCACTTCTCCTTTGCTGAGATAATCCATCCACCTCACAGGTGAGGCATATCAAGATGCTGATTAGACAGCATGATTACTGACAGGTGTGCCTCAGGCTGGCCACTATAAAAGACCACTCTAAAATGTACAGTTTTATCACAGCACAATGCCCCAGATGTAATAAGCATGCTGACTATATAATGTCAACCAGAGGGCTTTGTTGTGAATGTCAACATTGTGAATCGAGTGGCCCGTGGTGACGGTGGGGTTATGGTATGGGCAGGTGTAATGGACAATGAACACAGGTGCATTTTATTGATGTCATTTTGAATGCACGGAGATACCGTGACGATATCTGCTGCCACCATGGGCCCATCCACACCACAAAATGCTACGAGTAAATTTGTTCAGTTATGTTGTGATTGCCTGTTTGTCACCACCCCAGCACCACGGTTTCTAAATATGTCTGTTAGACTGTCTATGTGGGCAGTGTTGGTGGTAAGGTGTTACTTTGTAGTGTGTTACAGTAACCTGATGACGTTATTTAGTAACAATGTAATGTAAAGGATAACAATATTGTGTAATCTCATTAGTTACTAACTTCATAAACATGTTACGTGTGTTACACACACACAGAGATTTCCTGAGCTGTTCTTTTACTCATGCTGTTTGTCTCTTTCTCTGTCTGGGTTGCAACACCAAGTAAAAGCGACTCTGGGCTTTATTCTTCTGTCACTTAAAGTATAAACATTAAAATTCATGGGCTGTGTTTTTGTTTCTAATGTGCATGTTTAATTGGAGTTGTATGGTTATAATGGTTAAATAATAATCGCTTTTATAACTGTAATAATTAGGAAGAATGCATATTAAATGCATAGTTTATAATAATTTATATTTTATAATAATTTATATTTTAATATTCTTGTAAACTATTATTTTAAAATTTAAATGTCATCTTTTTTTCATTTATAACTGTAAATATAAATTTTGAGACTCGTTTTTTTCGAGACTTGTTTTTTGCCTTTAATGATATAATTATAAATTTTCAGTTCTTATACTTGTCTGTCTACATGCCTGCAATGTTGCAGTGTTTTGAGGGGCTCCTGAAGAAGCGTTTATTAGATACACTTTTCTAAAGTTTAATAACAGATTGGTTTGTTCTAATAAAACAGCACCATTAAGAATAGTGAAGTTCATTTTATACATGTTTGCTGAGTTGCCACTGCTGCTACATTTTGTTCCTAAATAAACCACTGAAAGGACTCTTGGCCTAACAATTATCTTTTTTTGTATTTTATTATTATTATTTTTTTTTTAGATTTTTTTTTTCCAGTATATTTGGGTTTTAAAATGTAACTCAAACGTTAACTAATTAGTAATCAGATTACATTTCCCAGAAATGAATCAGTAAAGTAATGCATTACAATTTTAGTTAAGTAATCAGTAATCAGTAATGGGAGCAAGTTCATTACTGGGAGCAAGTCATGTTTGGCTTTATTTTTGTTGGTTCTAGTGAACATTTATCTGTGGACTCAAAATTCTTGCAATTATTCATATTAAATTACCTGCACTCACACTTGCCTTTAACTCAAACCATGGTGTGCTTTTAGATTATTTTTTTTCTTTTTAGATAAAGGATTACATTAGTTCTACCACCTCTGGTTTTAAATACCAAAGATGACTCTGACTAAATGTAATTTTTCAGTCCCAGATGTCGTACTCTGTCTCTGTCCTGGTGCTCAGGCTTGGAACAATGATCCAAAGGATACAATGTCTCTCGTTTATAAAAATCTGCTTAGGGATAGTGAATTCTTTCTTGATGAGAAATTTTTGGGACATGACTAGATTTTTATCTGTGAGATCTAATATACAGCAGTATTGAGATCAGCCTGTCCTTATGACTGAGAGATACTTTCATTACCTGCCATTAAGTGTTTCGGAGCAGCAAATCGGATCAGAAAAGCAGCCAGATGAAGACAGATTATTGCGTTTGTTGTCGGGAACGACGTCTTCCAAGAGCTTGCTTCGGTTTACACTGCAGGACATCTGTGCCAGATCGGTTTCAGCTGAGCCTCGGTGTCAACTGTGATCATTTGATTAGTAATGCTGAAAAAGCTTGCTGAGATAATGGAGGTTCTGTGAACCAAACCTGCATTTCCAGAGAGACTCTGAACAAATGAATGGATTTGATGGTTCAGTGAGCTGCTGAAACTCATGTTTATGAGGTGACTGTTGCTCCAGAGCAGCATAAATGTAATCGTTTAGCACAATGCATCTCACCTGCATTACTTTAAAGCCAGATTTTAATGTTTAGAATCGAATTTTTCAGAAATCCTGTGTATAAGAAAGTGACTGGCTTGTTCTCCAGTACACCAGTTCATACTTGGACCACTTTTGCTAGCTCCTAACCCCTGTATACTGGGGCAAACCTCTCAAGATGTGCTGTTTAACATCCAATGACCCATCTGGACATCACAACTTGGTCCTTGTCAGTAAAATGGATCAGATTATCCTGTTACAATGGCACCTGTCAAGGTATGGGACATATTAGGCAGACATTGAAATCAGAGTTCTCAAAGCTAATGTGTTAGCAGTAGGGGACATGGGTGCTCAAGGTTAGCTGATGTGTGTAAGGTGCGAAGGCTAGGCTGTTTCCCATGAAAGGATCTGATGCTAATGTCTTGGTGTCCATAGATACCATAGACCAATTAAAGCCCGGATCATAAGTGCCCCCAAAAATCCCAAGTACAAACTAAGTTTGGCCAGGCATTGTATGTACAGGAGCAGAAAAAAATGGATGGGTGCACTGGGTCTTAGCCTGCTGGGCAGCCCCTATTCATGGTTCTTGGGGAGCAGTTGGGGGTTAGGTACATTGCTCAAGGGCACTCTGTTGTGCTACGTCTGTTGCAGGGATTGAATCTGGGACTTTCTGGTCACATAGCTGGTTCGTTAATGGCAAGCCCACGGCTGCCCTGAACAGAACTCCCACATAGATTAAATATAAATAATCATTCTGCAGAACTGACTCCCCTCTAATGTTGATTTGGTGCTCAAATATTAGCATTTGATAAAATTAGCCGCTACTGATCCACGGCTGCTTTGGAATCAAAAGCGCCTGAATGTAACTGAACTAAAACTCTTCCCCCACTTCTCTCCACAGTGTTCTTCCTGATTGGACTAACACACAAGGTGCAAATTTCTCAACCAGTGTGTGATCACAGGTGTTGCTGTTTTCTTGGTGGTGTTCCTCTGTGTGTGAATAATTTATGCGCCGCTTTAATCTTTCGCTCGATTATATCTGAAGTCCATCCAGGGATGGGGATTAGGCATGATGTGCGGTATTTCAGAGCAGCATGAACACTTGTATTGGTGTAAGATGCTTGACGATCACTTGTATGAAACATAAATAGTTAATGTAGTGAGAGCTTTAGGTGGTAAACGGGAACAGAAGGAGAACTGTTTATTGAACTGAAAGATTGGAGTATTTGATTTGCACTGATGGTTGATGCAGGGCAGCATGTAATCATCGTACCGTCACCATTTTCCTGGTCTGAGAGAAACTGTTGCACCATCTTTTCTCTTGCATAAAAATTGTTACATAATGTGTTATTAAAGAATGCAGAATTCACAATTAACTACATTAGAGCGGTGTTTACAATGTCTTCTTACAAGTATATAATGTTCTACACAGACAGCCATTTTCTAGTGCTGTAAATCTGACACTGTATAGTGCCCTACAAAATCACAATGCACAGCGACATGTACTGAATGCAGTGAAAGTGAACCACTCATTGGCCACTTTGCTTGGACACAAAGGTATGTGATCTCTGCATCTAAAAATAAGTGAAACACAATGCAGTGAAACACACCAGGGCGCAGTAAACACACTTGCCCAGAGCAGTGGGCAAGCCAATACATGGCGTACAGTGAGCAGTTGGGGGGATAGGTGCCTTAGGATTCTCCAGTATTTTATGCCATTTCACTGTGTGTGTGTGTGTGTGTGTGTGTGTGTGTGTGTGTGTGTGTGTGTGTGTGTGTGTGTGTGTGTGTGTGTGTGAGAGAGAGGGTGGAGAGGGTATTTTATTAAAAATAAAAATGAATAGTATGTCAAAACAGCACATTGTGACACACTGTTTAATGCATTACTCTGTTATTTGGGACAAAGCCTCAGTTTCCATAATATAGCAGTACAATCCTGTTCTGGAGAATAAGTTTGGATTATTCTCCTTATTGCCTGGTTTTCTTAATAAATATATATATCACCTAAATAAATAAATAAAATGTGGAAAAACAGTGGACTTTTTCTCTTGTTGTTCTGTTTTCTTCTGACAAAAACAAGCATGCAGTGCAGCACCTCAGCCAAAAAATAAAATGGGGGGAAAAATAAAATGGAAAAAGTACAAGTAAACTTGTAAGATCAAAGAAATCAGAAAAATAAAATCGGGTATTTAATAAAAATAAGAAAAATGATTTAAATTGTAGATATACCTTGTTTTATTGATAAATTAGGCCTAATTATAAAATGCCTTTTTTGCTAGCTACTATATATCTGCACTTATAAATGCACCAATCTAATAATTAGAAGAAAGAAATAATGAATATAAAACTTTTATAACCAGTAAAAAAAAAAATCTTAGATTTAATTAAATGTAATGTATTATTAAATTATTTATTCTTTGATTAGCTTCTGAAATGACGTTTAATTCTGGACCATTTTGGACTCGCTCAGTTTGGTGCATCTTCTGCCATATGGGCCTTCATCAGTAATCATTCTGATTCATTTATAAAGGATTATGTTTGATCCCTTACTGCTGAACTCTCATCTCACACTCATTGATTTCCCTGAACACCGTTTATGTCATGCTGTGAAATTACAAAGCAGTTCTCTGGTAGATTGTGAATTTGGCCTGTGTCAGATCTCCACATTGGTTTTATGTTGGTTATTAAAAGTCTCTCACATGTCTCGTCTGGACATGGACAAAACTGTCCATTTTACCTAATTGAATGAATGGAGTTTCTGAAAGGAGAGAAGAGTTTACTCTGATTTATGTTCTCGTCTCCTGTAATGTACTTGCATTTGGCTTTTTCTGTTAATATGATTCTGGTTTTTGATCCAGTGACTGAAGAAAAATTGAATGTTTTTCTAGGCAGATCTTAGACCTCGTCTCAGATACTCTGAATGCTAATCAATGCTAAATCGTCCAGCTGCCAAAGATTTACAGTTTAAAGATTGTTCTGGGCTGAGGGATTAGATCAGGGGAGGATAAGTATTGGACATTCTGTCTAATCAGTTAAAGGGATAAAACCCAGGTTAACTGCTGACAGTGTACCACTTTGTACCACTGCTCTGTCTAATTCTTTGTTGTGATCGGTTCTTAGGTATTGCTTGATTAATATTAATGTGTTCATTTTAATGTTATTTCTTTCTCGCAGACTTGTATGGCAAATTCTATCATCATTTTTAAAGATTAAGAAACATGTAATTGTTATGAATAATGTTCTCTAGGAGGACATGTTTAGTGAGCATTTTTGGAAGGAGTCTTCAATGTTAGTCAACTCAGAGACATAGGAGTTTGAGTGTATTTTACATTCATAGAATGATAGCTTTTTGGTTTCCAGACAAGCTACGTACTTACTTTCTTTTGTTTAATATAGAAAGATTCTGTTGAAAGGAATAGGCAGCCAAAAACTTTATTGTTCACAAGTTGCTGAAACTACTGGGACACATCACTGTTTCTGGACTTATCAGCTGTTTCAGGTCTGTCAATGTCATACATCCTTCTCCAAGGCCCAAGTTTGGGCCTGATCATGTCAATAGATCAATAAGTCACTTCACTTTCATGTTCCACAGCATTAAATGTAATGTAAAAGGGCTAAAAATAAACTTTTCAATGTCAAGCAAATCGGTGTCGTACACGATGACACCAGGACGTGCTATTATAGGACAGTGGTAGGTACAATGGTAACTGAGTCACCACACCACCCTGTCATTAATTATTTTCCTGTAGCAGCTCACAGCATGTTTTATTTCTTAACATAAAGCCTTTCTTGAATAACAAATCTGAGTGGTCTGGTCCTGAGTGTGGCCATTGTTTGTTCATTATTTTCTCTTTCCATTGGAGAGTGGCATTCAAAAAGCATGGCTTCATTTAAATCAGACCTTGGAGGGCAGGAGTGCAGACATATGAGGCAATTTGCAGGTGAAAGAACACAAAGCTTGTAGTTGTGTGAAGGACGTAAAACCTTCAGGACTAAAAGTTGTAAAGTGATGCTGGGATTTATATATGACATCACCCACAGACATTTTTGTATCTTTTTAATGTACAGCTTGTACCTGGAAGGTCCCTGTACTGGGGTAAAGCTTTAACTTTTAGAGCTTTGTTTAAAGGTTCAACCTGCCCCTTAGTGGACCTGAAGGTCTAATTATGTATAATTTATTTATTTTTTGGTTAAACGTACAATTGTAAAAGTGGAAACAATTTTTTACTTTATAGTACCATGTCAACAACAAAGAAAATAGATCTATTTTTATGCTTTAGCTTACAAAAGGCATAAATTGATGCCAAGATAAAAAAAAGGCACATTATGACTACAGTTAAATAAATTACATACCGTTTGTCAACTTACTTTTGATATTGTACTGGCAATTATATTAATTTTATATTTTTAGCTCAGTAAATAGCAAACTGGATTTTTTTCTACTCTATTTTACTGTTGTAAAGATTAGGATTGTTTCCTAAGTAGCTAATCATGCTAATTAACCACGTTTGAGTTTGTCCTCAGGCCAACAGCATGCAGGAAAAGTTGTTGACCTTATTTCTCTGGGTGAAGCATAACCAACAATTATTCTGAGTGCTTACAGATGGTTTTCATTATTATTATTGTTACATAATGTAGAAATGAAGCAATGGTTCAGCCTGATTTATAGAGGAAGGTTTTTTAGTTAGTAATGAAAGTGTAATGCTACATTCCACTTGCTGTGACTTTTCACCTCTTGTTGGCCAGACCACTGATCGCTCACTTCCTGTGGCCGTTTTGTTTCTAAACTTACTAAATCATTGGTTACCATGGTTTCATTGATGACACAAACCCCCCACCCAGACAGTATACCACACAATATTGATTATAGTTATTACAGAACATAAACAAAACTCCAAATCATACCTTCCTGTCTGACTTTTACCATCATTCAGATACTGAATCTTGTATCAGCATCGTGTTTGTAAATTCCAACTGCGTAATGGATAACAGTTTGTTATTGGCGATTGCTGCCATCTAAATGTGGTGAAAGCACTGCCACTTTTTTGTCTGGGTTCATAACGACAATGAGCTTCTCCTCCATCTCAAGTATTTAGGAACCAATTAAAGAAAGACTGTTTCAAAGTGAATATAAAGCCTGCAGCACCCTGCACAGTTTTCATTATTGCCACATTGCTTCACACCTGACTTGCATAAAGTTAAATTTGATTTGTCACTTAGCTTTGGGCTGCCTTGTGTTACCGGAAATCACTGGTTGCAGTGTTGCTGCCTTTTCCTCCAACATGGCCTTAGTGTCAAATATGAGAATACCAAATCATCAAAATCCAGCAGGTCTGAAATCAAACACCTTCAAAGTTTGGGAATGGTGTTATCATGACAAGACCAGCAGCTAAGGTTAGTTAGGCTAAGATTAAAAGAAGAATAATTAAGGAGAAAAAACTAGCACCATGGTATAACGATTGTATGTGCACCTTAAAACAGACCACTTGGAAATTAGAGCATAAGTGGCAACAAACTAATCTGGTTGTGTTCCAAACAGCATGGAAGGACAGTCTCCTAAATTATAGAAATGCTCTTAGTGCTGCTAGAGCAAAATATTTCTCTTTGCTAATGGAAAATAACAAAAATAATTCTAGATCCTTGTGTAATACTGTTGAAAAACTTACAAGGAACAAGACTTCTACAGAAGCACCCACACCGTCAGTATGCAGTAGTGATGAATTTATGAATTTTTTCAATGATAAAGTTAAAAACATAAGGCACAAAATTAATACTATTAATCTAAACCCAAACAATCTGATAACAAATCAAGATAGTATAGTTAAATCAGATCAGCGATTAGAATATTTTTGCTAATTTCTTCATCTTCAAAATCAACATGTATACTAGATCCTGTACCCACAACTTTTCTCAAACAGATACTACTACTAATTATTTAAATTAGCAGTTATCAAACCCCTGGTTAAAAAACCTAACATTGACCCCTGCCTGCTGTCTAATTAGAGACCAATATCTAACCTCTCCTTCATCTCCAAAATCCTAGAAAAGTTTGTGTTGTTGTTTTCATACCTGCATAAAAATAAAATTTTTAAGATTTGTCAGTCAGGATTTAGGCACAGAGACAGCGCTGGTTAAAGTTGTTAATGACCTATTGTTGGCAAGAACACAACGCAAATGGTCCACAGAGTTTGGTCTGTAGTCTATCCCAAGAATGCCCGGTGTGAGGTGAGACATGGCCTATACCAATGTTATATTTTTTTAATAAGAAATGTGGAAAAACTTCAATTTTCTGATTAGATATCGTCCTCAAACTGTCATTTGAAAAGCTGCAACACCAAAAGCTCATTAAATATAGCAATGAATAGCAATTATTACTTTCCCTTTAGCACTTTTAACATTTGTATCTTACACACTTGGATACTGAATAAACAGTAATATAATCTCTCTGTAGTATATGCAGGGGTGTCTATAAATTAGGGGTTGGTGGGGCCGGGCTCCATTAGAGGTCGCTGTGGAGCAGTGCATGACATGATAAATAATTCAGTAATAAATGTATATTTTCTTCATAACTAATACTGTTTTCAGTCATTATAAGCATTGTAAGCAGTTATACGCATTGTGCATCTTTTCTTTTTGAGCAGTGAATGTCACTGGTAAGTGTGTTTTGACTTTTTACAATCCGTTATTTTGGCTGTAGTTTAAAGCCTAGAAATCATGGGGTTGCTGCACCATAGTAGTTGCAGTATACTGCTTGATAACTTTGATTTTCTAGTGTGATGTAGTATAGAGTTATATTTGTTTATGTAGCACCTTCCATACATTAAAATGCAGCTCAAAGTGATGGACAATACAAAGTAAAATCTAGGGAAACAATAATAAAAAAAATTTCTAAAGTAAAAAAAGACTTTGTGTCCCATCAGACTTTTGGTGCCAGAGACACCGCTGAGTATATGTTGATAATTAACAGCACAATTAACTTTCCATTTTGCTAAAAAAGATATTTGATTATTTTGGAAGAAAACCTAATTAACTTTGTTAATGTGAAAATAATTGCATATTTATGATAAAGGAGCCAATTAAATCAAGTTTTGTTACAGGAATTTTCCCAATAGATCTGAAATTTCCAACTTATTTACAGTAAATAAGATACATTATAATGTGCTACATATTTTAAAAGCAACTCTCTCAAAAGCATTTCCCTTATCACCAGTACTCACTATTACCATAGACATTTTTTGCAAAGTGAAGCAGAATTCAGCAGGTGTTTGTCAGTGTGTTATGACTCTCGACCTCACCTGTGAATGAACAATTTCTTCCACCGATGGCTTCATTGATTCCTTCCTGCCATTTCTGGGATGGCAAAACCTTCTTCCTGCCTTGCTCTTGCGTCAAACTGACAAATCAATTTGGGAGTGTTTTTCCGTTTTGTTTTTGTGTCTGCATGACCTTTCTGTAATTCCACCAAACTTTCTATTGCTGGAAAAAGGGCAAAAGCAACAGCTTGTACATTTTACTCAAGGTTGCAGACACAAGTGAAAAGTGAAGCAGTTATTCTACTGACATTGTTCGAAGAGATTCAAGGAGATGAAAAGCCATCAAGTTCGGCAATTTCACCCTGTACGTCTCCGATCTAACATACCAAGAAACCCAGCATTGTTTCCTTGCTAAGACCTTAAGTATTTGATTCATTCTCAAATATTTGCAATATAAAAATAATTTGAAAAAACCATGTTAAAGATACTTTAACATAAAATCAACAAATCTACCAAATTATTATTCGAAGTGATTTATTGACAAAAGTGCTCACAGGAGCAATTTGACCTCTGCATGTAATCATTCCATGCAGTAAAAGACACTAGTGAATGCACACACTAGGGGCAGTGAACACACTTGCCTGGAGTGGTGAACAACCCTATCCACTGTGCCTGGGGAGCAGCTGGTTCCTTAACCACAGGCCACAGCTGCCCCCTTAGTAGTAGCTTACTAATTCAACATAGATTATTTTGATTTGGTAACTTACTTAAGGATATTGTTATTAAGCATTAGAGTTAATGAAACCATCAGCTACTAACTTTTTAACTTAATACAACATAGAGATATATAACTATTTAAATATTTATATAACTTTACTTAAACTTGGTATTTCTTGTGTGTATGTTTATGTATGTGTGTGTGTATATATGTATATATATGTGTGTGTGTGTGTGTGTGTGTGTGTGTGTGTGTGTATATATATATATATATATATATATATATATAT
>JAOVVF010000026.1:14916641-14928846 GCA_028565595.1 Duopalatinus emarginatus
TTGGGGTGTAGCTGGGGGTGTAGATTGTAAAACAGTAACAAAGGAAAAATAAAATAATGTTCGCAGGTTCACTACAACTAATACGTTATTGTTTCCATGGTAACAAGTTACGCACTTGACCTAAATTGCACCTTACACCTGCCTCAATTGTACCTTACATTTGTGTACGAACAACGAATAAAATAAATAAATTGAAACTGTGTTCACACTAGACTTTTCGATTTGCATTGCTCTGTGAAACACACAGGGGCAAAGCGAGGCTTGAGGATTAGTGACGAACAGTTTTCATTGGACCAGTGGACTCACCAACCATAAACTTAAAAATACTGCACAAAAGATGTATACCATCTAATCTGACCTGACAGGCATGGATCAGGTCACCTCATGTTTATTTACCATTTTATATTCTAAATATAAAATCTCATGCTTGCACATGCCTACGATTTGAATCCACCGTACTGTTCTACTAAGCCCCGCCCCTTCAGGTCACCTCGGCCAAATTGCTTGCCCTGTTGCTTTAGGACTTGATTTCATGTGGCAGAATTCACTAAATTTGAACCTGGTGGTGACGTTTGACTGTGAAATGTATTCACAGTGGAAGTCTGTGGTGTGAAATTGCTCATCAGGGTGGATTTCACTGAAATAAATGTGACATAATTTCACAGAATTTCAGTGATGAAAGAGTAGTGTGACCGCAGCTTCAAAGAGGTAGAGCTGTAACTTTTTAACCTGGGAAAATTGCCCTGTTTTTTTTGGTATCTTGAGCCACATGTGGTTTTTATTTAATTATTTTATTTTATTGACTTCAGGCTTCATTTTTTTTTTTAATCTTAGAAGCTACCTGACTTGTCTAAACCAGTTTTCCTGCCACTTCAGTGTACATTTATTCCACTGGACACCCGGAATGTTCACAAAAGTCAACTGTGCGCCTCCATTCTGACAGGTTACACCTGTCCTGCATTCATTCTGATGGGTTTGTCCTCTTCCAACAGGACAATGCACCACCATGCATGTCTAGAGACAATAAATTAGGTTAGAGGAACATTCATCTGAGTTTGGGGTTTTCCTCTACCCGGACCAGATCTCAGATTTCCTGTACCCGCACCAGTAAGTCACCAGATCTCAATGTTATCAGACACATTTGGGATGCCATGCAACACGCTATTGAGGACAGAAATTCTACACCTCAGAATACAACAGAATTGTGGGCTGTTCTACAGGAAGTATAGTACTGATTGCCTACAGAATATTTCCACAAGCTTGTGGAGTCGATGCCCTATAGGGGACTTACCAAGTATTAGATTGGTGTACCAGTTTTCCTGGCACTTCAGGGTACCTATCATATACTACAGATAACATAAGAGCACAATATGATCGGACATTACAGGTACAAGTCTGAGAGCAGCATGACGTTATGCTACTACTTGCCTCTGAATTATGTTCTGAATTTTCAGTCCTCTGGCAACAGCATAAGCATAAGCAAAGTTGTGCAATGAGCATCGTTGGGGTAAAACCAGGTTTCCCAGCCTGGTTTTGTGGAAGGGTTTGACTATTCTGTTATGATACGTGTCAGTGTACAGGATCTTATCAGTGCAATGACTCTAGGGTGAGTATAAAGATGTGAATTTGCATAAGCAATGGAAATCTGTTCAAGCACAGCCATGTGTATTGATGAAACCTGACAAATCTGTCATCTTTTAGCGCACTAGGATAAAACACCAAGCCGTGGAAAATGGCATCAAATAACCGGAGGAATGTATTCAAAATTTGTAAATGTTGCAGATGAAGCAAGGCACAGTGGGGACTAGTTAAGAAAATGTCCATTATATAGTGCTCACTGTCTTCTTCTCACTGGACATCATCATTACAGGCTCATTTTTTTTGGTGATATAATTGGTTATTGTTTGGTATTGTTACCAATTCCCAAACGATTCTCTTTAACTAGCATCTACAGGTAGATGGGAGCTATAGCATAGAGCATGCATAGAGGAGAGTGATTTAACTGCTTTATTCTGTTTATGTAGGGTTTTTAAGCAAGTCTGTGATTGGGTGGATAGATGAATGGGTAGAGGGATGGATTAATGAATAAATAGATTCATGGGTGGATAAATAGATTGGATGGATAAGTGAATAATGGCTGGGTAGATGAATAAATCGATGGATGGACAAATGAATTGATAGATCAGTAGATGGATGGACAAATAGGTTGATGAATAGGTAGACTAGATAGTCGAATAAGCAAATTAATGGATAGATGAATGGACATAGATTAACAGGTGTAGGGGGGATAGATGGATGGACAAAGTTTGGATGGATAAATGGATGAATGGACAGATTTATAGACTGGATAAATAGATAGATAGGTAAATGGGTGGATGGACAAAGCTATATGGATAGATGGATGGCTAGATGCTGGAGGGCTAGATGGATAGACAGATAAATTGATAGATGTGTGGACAAATAGATGAATGGATAGATAGGTAGATTGGATGGATGGATGAATAAATAAATTGATTGATTAAATTGATTGAGAAATGATTGGATAAATAAGTGGCTTGATGAATAAAAAGACTGAACTGTTTATAAATGGGTAAGAACATTATTATAAAGTACTAATCTGTATAGGTAATTAAGTGTATAGTGAAGTATTGTAAATGCTTAATATTAAACTTTTATGGTGAAATGGATTGAGAGAGATCAGACATTTTAAAGATTGATGAAAACATCCTAAACTACTAATCTAAATGGATAGAAAATTGCTATAAAAACCCCCTCCCTTTAGGTCACAGTGGCCAAAGCAGTAATGCTATTGGATGAGGATATAAATGTGTCCAGGTTCACCCCCTCTTTCTTACATTGATTCATCTCATCTGTAAACAAAACAATTTGCAGTTTTTGTCCAGCACTGTCCGGTCAGCTCTTTTTAAAACATTCCCCGCATCTATAAAGCCATAAAACCCAAATGGCAGCTTTTCACTTTACCAGCGAATCTGCGACAGATTGTCATGGACATCTGCTCGAAATCTTTCAGTGTACATTTTTTCCCCATTCAGGTGCATTAGCTTCCAGTTCTGCCCAATTTTATTCATTATGTTCCTGCATCGCTCCTTCTCTGGGACATTAACTCCTGATGGGCCTGGTGGAGCTTGTTTCACTCACACCTTCCTTAATGAGTTAATTAGCTTTGCTGCTCGCTCATTAAGCACTGATTAACTTGTAATGGTTTGAATGATATTTGTGCTTCTATTTATTATAATTACTCGTAGCTATGGCGATTAAATTTTTGTCCATAATTTACAATTATAGCAAGTTAGTAACAAAGTATTTGGAATTAGCTGTTTGGTATTCAATTTTTACGCCAAGCTGCAGTCGGGAAACTTGACTTTGAGGAGTTTTGATTGAGGTTATGTCTAGTGAAGCATTTCAGTGTTTTTTTTTTGGTAAACATGGACTATATAGTACCGGAGTCGAGGTGTATTGATTGGTTAAAGAAAAGACACAAGTGTGATTCTTGGATTTGGCCAATAATAATATTATTAGCCAAATCCAAAAATCACAGTCCAATGCTGGAAGCCACATGTGTACCCAGAGCCCTTTGGACTGTAAGTGTGACTCGACTTTACTCATCCCCCTGAGTGTCTGAACAGCACAACCACTTTCCGTCTAATGTCACGAGTGTTCCTCTAACCATAACTTGGTGTATTGACGTGTGGTGGTGCATTGTCCTGTTAGAAGAGACCAAACCCATTGAATGAATGCAGGACATGAACAGATGTAACTCGTCAGAAGTAGACACATTGTTCACCTGTCAGAGACATTTGTAGATGTACCAGGGGTCCCATGGAATGTCAGATAAACAAACACCAGACAATTATGGAGTCACCACTAATCTGTACCTTATTTTATTGAGTTTCTTCAGTGTATATGCCAATCCACTCTCTCTTGTATATAAACCTGGATAATCTAAAAGACACTGAGAAACAGACCACAGTCGAAACACATTGTGTAAACTTGATCATGTTCAATTTATTTTCTGTCACTGACCCAGAGTCGAGTGTTTATGGAGCCAGTAATCTAAGCCCAGGATTGCTCTAATGCCAGGATACTTTATTTTTTTGTCATTCTTGATGTTTGATGTCCAATTAGGCAATAATAGTGCAGCATCTCAGTTGGTCAGGCAGCACTATACATTTCATGCAGACCAATTGTTCAGGTTCATGGGTTGTCTGAAAGGTGGGTCAATTATGGCTACAGAAGGTTTGTTAGATGCTTGCAGTTTTGTGTACAGAATAGAAAAAGATAAAGTTTAAACAATTTGTATTAATTTCCTTACTTTAAGTTTTAGCTACATACTGGTTAAGTAAATAATTGAAGTTGACAATAGTAACTTTAGTATGGGCAATGAAAAAAATCCTAATGCATCATGTTGCCTTAAAGTTTAGACTCTTCAACAATTTAATTGTTTTAATAGCTTTAAGATTTCTGCAAGGAAAACATTTTATGGTCATTAAACACAAAAACAATTATTGCACAATTTCTGTTCAGCAAGTTTACCCTAATAATGTAAGCCAGTGTTTCCAGAAATCCATATTTTTTTTATTCATGATAAAAGAATTGGGTGAATTTAGGATTACTTAGAAATTGCGCTCTAGAAGTAACCTAAACACATGCTTTATTTGCCCTCACGTTGTCTCCATTTCCTGTTGTATGTACAGGAATCAGTAAATACATTCCCACCACTGGAAATGTATCTCTTTTTTTGATAATATTCAGCTGAGCCAGCATGTTGTGCTGCTGGAGTGCAGAATCAGATTAGCATCTAGATTGCAATCAAAATCTGTTTTTTTCCTTTGGATCTTATTTCTCTTATTTATTCATTGTTATTTTTTCTGTTTTTTTCTGGTTTTCTTTTTTTTTTGCCAAATTAATTGGATTTTTCTTTGAAAGTTTCTTTTACTGTTTATCTTTACTCCATGCTTTCCTATTTTCGGAATGGCTTCATTTGTAAGGTCAATTATCAACAAAAATTATATAGTAATTTTGTCAAAAAGGAAAAAAAAAAGTTTTAATTTTTTTTTTGTGGTTGAGGGGAGAACGTACACTGTGAAGACATCTGCTCAAACACTGCTGCAATTTCTCTGGCTTGGATCATCGTCTCAAACTGAGACGGCAAATAAAACGTCAAACCCTCTGTTTTTGTTCCTCTGGCTCGGTGTCGACCACCTACAGGGATCTGGGCATCACCAGGAATGGCATGTGGAGAGGGAAGAGCAATCAGTGTGACCTTTGTGTCCGACGCAGACCATGAACAGCAGGCCGTGTCCCAAATCACCTGCATTCATGTGGAAAACAGATACCACTGGCAGCCCAGCGTTCCTTACTCTCAACCGAGAGATTTTTCAATTTGCAGAGCTTCCACCTAAAAAACGGAACCGCTGTGTAAGGTTGCAGGAATCTCATTTCGAGCACATCGCCTCCACAAGAGTGCATACAAACGACAAAAACAAGCTCACTGGTCTATAATGCAGAGAAATCTTTCGGTTAAAAGGCTGGTTCCTTAACCAGAACACATGCTTAAGTTTTATTTGTTTTTGTTTTGTTAATGATTGTAGATTATATAGGTTATTTGATTATCTGGCATACAGCATTGGCACCAGATCCTTTTGTTGGCAACATATCAAACCAGACAGGCTAGCCTTTACACCCTACACAATTCTGTGAGCCTTGGGCAACCATGACCCTGTTGCTGGTTCTCCAACATTCAGTAGGTATGATCTAATGTATACTGGGACACACCCAATGAGACCTACTGTTTTTGGAGGTGCTCTGACCTCATTGTCCTCATCACAAACTGCTCCTTTCCTTTCCATCCTGCTTTCAACAAATTAACCTCAAGAACTGACTGTGCTCTTGCTGCCTAATATATCCCACCTCTTTATAGGTGCCACTTTCAACTGATTGACCTTGACAGGGGCCTAGACTATAACGTGGTTAGTACCTACCAAAGGTGGTCCAAGAAAGGACGACTGGTGAACTGGCAATGGCTCATTACTCATGTTCATAGGATGTAAAGTCCCACAGAAGATCCACAAAAGGATCGGCTGGTAATGTCTTGGTCTGAGATACCACAGGATACTTTAAGCGGTCTTGTGGATGTCCAACATGCCTAGACAGGTCAGAGCTGTTTTGTCATAGCTCATTTCAGCTGATAGGCGTATATATACACATACATATGGAGAATTGAAGAACTCTGGATAGTCTGAACCATCAGGCTGCAATGCTGAACTTCCTTAGGGATCCTTGAAGCAATTAGCTCACGACCTTGTACCTGGAAATGTCTTCTCATTTGGTAATTGGGAGGACACAGATCATATTGTAGACATTTTAAGTCATTGAAGTTTTTACAGAAAAATCCGCACTTCTGCATTCCTACTATACTTCTAGCCTTTTTTATAGATTATTGCCACTGCCATATGGAAGCAAACCTGCACCTGTGATTTCCACTGATTGTTCAGCTCTAGGCTTTTTTCCTTCCCCCATTAATTCAGTCTTGCAGACTTTTCTTAAATAAAGCACTTACAAAAAGACAGCCTCGATGATTCAGAATGATTCCCCTGCTCTCGGTAGTGTATCTATCTGAAGGAGGTCATTTACCCCCTGAAATGAGAACTTTATTTAATAATTGTCCATTTTTAAAAGAGGAAGCTTCTGTTTTCATTGCCCCTGATATCCTCCAGATATCCTTCTTCATTGACTTTTTCAAAAAATATTAATGAAGCTCGCCGAGTAGAATCCGTAATTAGATCTGTGCCTCTCTAGCGCAGTCACTAGGGAGAGGTTTGGCCAACTTTCCCTTAAAGCAGCAGATTGTTTTAACACATCAACTGGGACGCCAAATAACTCTGTCAAAATACACCCTTACAGATGTGCCTAGACTTCTGTAGTGCATTTTAGAAATTATTTTAATTTCACAATTCAGTTATTTTCACCTGGTTCATTTATTTTCAATGCTGATGATGTTTCATGTTTCATGTTTCACATTATGCAAGACTTTTTTTTGTATGATTTGTCATGTGATTTTTAAACATTTAAATAAGTTTGGTCTACAACTATTTTTTTTTTTTTTCATTTATGCCATTTTTCTAAATTTGTTTGCAGCTTTCTTTCATTTTCACACCTGAATTTTAAAGATGGTTCATTTTATTTTAAAGCTATGTTTTTCTCAATTATTGCATGATTTTTTTTTCCCAATTTTTTTTAAACAATTCATTCATCCATTTTAAAATCATTTAATTTCACATTTCTTTACACATGATTTGTTTATGACTTAGTTAATTCACCTGATTCAGTTACCAACATCATTTGTTTTCACACATGATTTGTATGCATTATTCAAAGATATTTACATTATTATTTACACGCTATTTGATTAATTTTACATGTGATGTTTGCCTGAGTCATTTATTTAACGATTCATTCTTTTGTCTGATTCATTTATTTCCATGATTCCTTCACATGTAATTTTTACACATGCTCTTAATCAGTTTTTCATTTAATGAAGTACGATTGCTTAATTGTTCACTTTGTCTATTTATTTTTAAGTTGTAATTCAACACATAACCATGCCTCTGATCTCTAGAGATTTACAATTTTTCTAAGAATCTTTAGGGTAAAAAGGATGTCTTTAAGAATACTTCTGATTATTAACTATTCCAGTGTTGCTGTAACAAGATGCCAAAAGTTTTACCATGCATCAGTCAGCCATAACTTTACCCTCACCTTCCACAAAAAGCTCTACTCCAACAAGGCATGGACTCATCAAAGCTCCACTGACACGTCACCAGTTGTCCTTTCCAGGGATGTCTTTTGTTAGGTACAAAGCACTGCATACTTTGCAACACCACACATGACCTGCTGTTTGCTGCTGATCTGACCTGGTCGACTAGCAATCACAATTTGGTCCCTGTCAGTGTCGCATCAACTGACTGTTCACTTGTTGTCTAATATATCGCACCCCTTGACAGGTGCCACTGTAAGAGGAAAATCAATGTGATTCAGTGAAAAACTGTCAAGTCTAGATGACTGGGTCAAATCATCTTCAAAACAGCATGTCTTGTGGTGTGCTTCCCAGTATACTGTGGTTATTACTGACCAAAACTGGTTCAAGAAAGACAACCAGTGAAACAGCAAAAGGGTCATGACTGCCCAGAGTTGTGCATTGCCGATGACGTCTAGCCTGTCTGGAATGTTCACAATGAAGATCTACAGAAGGATTAGTTCCAGATACTGCAGAACAATTTCAGAAGTCTTGTGGAGTCCATAACTCGGTAGATGAGCGCTGATTTGGCAGGTGGTGTTAATGCTATGATGATTTGTTTAGATTCAGAATCATTATAATTATGTGACGAGCCTCACATACAGATAACAATGATCTTAAGATGACGAGTGATGTCATTCTAAATGTCAGGTCTCGTTGACTAATATGTTGCACATCTATTCTCAGTGAATCATAGACACATGTGCGTTCAGTCTGAATATTCAGAAGGCGGACTGTTGGCTCATTGTATTAATGTAATTCTAGCTCTTATTTCCGAGCTGTCTGTCCGTCACACCGGTGTGTCTGTAGTCGCAGACAGACAGTTGAAATATGACTGTACACTGTTAACAAGGCCTGCCATAATTCAGCTCCTCTCACAAACACATCGAGCTGGACCATGTGGCCTTGAGTGATTAATGACCATGCTGGCTTTTAGGAGCTGACAGAGAGCCGTGTCTCATTTATTTATGCATTTGTAAAGCGTAGTTCTAGTGCGAAATTTCTTCAGATGTCAGTCTAGAAGATGCGAGTGTATGAGAAATGGTGTGCAGTATGTGTGGTTTGTCATCTTTAATTCTGTTTGAAGTAATGAGCTGTGGCTTGAGTTCAGAACTGGTCTTGTAACTGGAAGGTTGCTCTGATGATCCTGAGTACCAACCATGCACGACTGAAGATCCCTTGAGCAAGGCACGTGATCACCAATTGCCCCTTGGCCGCCGTGGGTAGTGCCACCATGCCAGCAAGTCTGTTTACTGCCCCCTAGTGTTTGTGTTTACTAATATTTTACTGAAGGGATGGGTAAAATATGGAGTTCAAATTCCTGTGTGCAAGCACAGTAGGTCAATCGCTTCACTTTTCACTTTCAAAGATTGCCGCAATAATATTTTAAAAATATTACTTCTGGTTGATTCCTCTTTTTTTTTTTTTTTTTTTTTTTTTTAATTGTGTTTTTGAATGACCTTTGGATTTTACCTTTACACTCTGAACTGAATGTGTTGTGTATGAATATTGCAATGCAGAAGTATTTCTTAGCTTGTTCTTATTTTTCATCAATGTTAAATTTTTAAACCTATAGTTTTTTTTTTTTTTTTTTTTAAACCTATGCTGTAGTGGACGCTGCAGATTTGTACCGAAGGGCTGGTATTGGATAATCAATCAGATTTTTCTTATCATGGTCTCTGGCTTTTTCAGTGGGGGTCCTAATCTCTAAGCACATGCACAAAAATCAGTTACCAGTTTCCACTTGTAGTGGAAAACCTGCACACCGGCATTCGGGACTCCTTCCATAATTGTTTAACATCTCCATATTAATGACTTCACATTGTTCTTTTGTACATAACTCTGTTTTATTAGTTCTAGATTATGTGGATTATGACCATGCAAGTGAATTTTACTATAGAACAGTATAAAAGTTATCACATTATAATTAGGAGTCTGTGAGTTCAAATCCTGATGATCCCACAGCCATTGATAACCGAGGGAGCAAATATTGGCTGTGCTTTGCGGTTAGTAGGGCCTTATCTCCCCTGTCAGTCACCGTGGCATCAAGTCTGAAAGTCTATGTGTGTTGAAGAGGACAAAGGGTGCTTTCCTCTGAGTGTATTTAGGTGCATTAGTAAGTTTTAGATGTAGAGGTTGCTTTTAAATGTCTTGAAGAAAGCATGATTTCTTCTTCACCTTCTCTAGTTGGTAGTAGTTATGTAATTGGGGGATATGTAATCCACCAAAATAGAAATAACATGCCAATGTTGAAGAACACCTGAAGTGAAGTAAACCACCCATTGACAACAAAACAGACTTTAGGGGTCAGTGAACACACTTGCCTGAAGTGGTGGGCAGGAACCTGGAACCAGGAACCTTCTGGTTCCTTAACCACAATCATATGGCTGCCCCAAAGGACCTGAAAGAATGACGAATGAAGAATTCAAGAGCACTGCTGTGTATTTCATAAGTATAAATGCTTGAGTTAAAAGTGCAGAAGAAGCTGAAATATGGTTCGTATGGAGAGAGACCTCCATCAGTCATGTGAGCAGATACACACTGCGGTGTATTTTCCATTTCACACTCTGGAGAATTCTCATTTACAGCCATCAAGTGATACTTGTTTTTTTTTTTTTGTGAACTAAAGCAAAACAAAGTTTAAAAACCTCCAAGACATTAAAGTTTCCAAAGACCCAAAAAAAGGCGGGGTTTCTAGCTCTAAATGCTCTTCAGATAAAAAAAAAAAGTTGAGTAGTAAATTTTATCTTTCATGCTTCCCTTGTGTTTTCCATGTGTTTTAATCAAATTCAGCTTTCTAACCCTGAAGCTGTACAATACCTGATACACATTCATATTGCGAGGTTTGTTTTGGGATTTCAATGTTATGCACGTTACTGTTCCCCGATTGAGATTGAGTGGATTTTGTTGCATTCTCGCTGCAGTTCGAGACGAACAGCTAAGAGCCAGTGGGATTATAACAGAGCTTTTCAAAGCCAAGGCTGATGTTTGTTTGGCTTCTGTGCGACTCCCTGAATCAATTTCACTCCATAAGATGCCAGAGGTTTTTTTTTTTTTCTTTTCTTAAGGTATTGACATTACTGAAGTGTCTCATTTGAGCAGCACATTGATGTTTAATTAAAGAAGCTTCAGTTCATGCATATTTCTGACATAAGTCAGGTTTGATCATTAGTCAGGATCTGGCATCAAAACAGAAAGTCCATCTGATGGTCAATAATAATCCTGAAGTATTACAGTGATGAGTCTAGATGCATTTGTTCAGGCCTTGTTGCTTTTTCTACCTCTGTTACCTATTGTGCTCACCTGTTCTGTGTCGTTCCCCAACTCCTCTGTCCACAACATTTAACCTGTTGTCTGTTCCATGTGATTTCTTTTATGCATGCCTTCAAGTCTCTAAACCATTAATCTCCACTGCCTTCCTTACTTGTGTCTTGACGCTTGCTTGTTATTCCGATTCATTATTCTGACCCTATGTTCATTTGTAGCTTGTGCATTAATCAGCACCTCTGGGTTCACACTTCATATAACACACTTCAAACACTCACACATGACAATGAGACTGGTGTTGGGGCAGAGCTAGAACCGGCGTGGTATCTGATCACATGCACTCCAATTTTTCCAAATTATTTTTTTTATTAATAGCTGTTCAACTGTGAAAGTTGATCAATATCACACCTTTATAAAATCTCATTAAATAATCACTAGAACAAAGGTAGGCAGTGATGAATGAAGGCAAAGATACTTACATTTTATATATATTTAAATATTTTATATTCTATATTAAATAATTGTACTAAAAATGTATAACTTAACAATTGATTTCATTTTATACTGACATCACTGGAAAAAAATGAAGTGGGCCTTTTTTTTTATTATAAATTAGTATCTAAGAAGAAATAACCTATTTTCTTATACACACATACATGCACATCAGTGAGCCTTGGGCTCCTTTGACCTGGTTCCTGGTACACCAGCTGACCTGCCCTGGACTACTATTAAGTGCTAACCACCATATACAAGTGCACACTGCTGTTTTAGAGATGCTCTGAACCAATCATCTAGACATTACAATTTGGTTATATGTGCATTAAATACTAGACATTAGATTTGCCCATTTTTACTTCTTTGAAAGTATGAGAGTTAAGAACAGACTGTAGGTGCTGCCTGATCTAGCCACCCCTGTCACAGATGCCAGTGAAACATCAGTTATTCACTTCAGCTGTCGTGTGTGTGTGTGTGTGTATGTATATATTAGGGCTGTGTATGTATATATTAGGGCGCGATTAATCTCAGAATTTCATATAGTTAATCACGATTAATTGCATTTTTTAATCTATGTAAATGAATAAGGCTTTAAAGTGAAATGTTACAATTAAAATGGCGAACACA
>JAOVVF010000026.1:14936864-14947065 GCA_028565595.1 Duopalatinus emarginatus
CCTTTAGGCTATAGTCTATAATCCTGCAGTGTTTGTTTTAGTCGCCCATTCCCGCCCGCAGATAAGTACAAACCGCCCGTTCCCGTGAGAGTTGCGTCGGGACCCAGCGAGACCCAATCCCAGTGCAGTCCTCTGGCATGCACTTTTACTGTCTCTGTACTGAAGAGTCACGTCACTGACATGCAGAAAACCAGGAGTGGACTTTCAGTGGTATGTGTTTTCTCCTATCAATGAAGTGGAATGGATTATTTCACAAAGCAACAGAAAAAGCGCTGGGGGAACTAATGTTTTATGTTAAATGGGGGGGGGGGGTTTCTGCTGTAGAAGCTTCTATAACTGACCTGTGTCTACAGTATAGAAACAATTGAATATGTGGAACATTTGCATTCATGCAAAACTGTCATTCATGTCAAATGAGTAACGTGTACAGACTTCAGTTTCTCTCTTCACTGAAGTGCCGGAAAAACTGGTACAGTTATGGCTCCATAATGGTATTGAATTTGTTTAGCTGGTATTCGATGGGGCCCCTGGTACATCTACATCTGGTACTTCTGACACACTGTGTGTGTTTCTGCTGAGTTACACCAGTTTATGTCCTTCATTCATTCTGATGAGTTTAGTATTTTCCAATGGGACAATTTAATAATTTAATAACCATCAGACGCCTCTGGTATTTGTCAGATACACACAGATTTGGGTCTCTTCATCTTCTAAGAGGACTTATATTTATTTATTTATTTATTTTTGTCTGTCAATTTTCACCAGCAGATTCTTTGCACTTGTTTTAATTGATCCTCAGGATTTCTTGCATGCTGAAGTGTTTTCTTTCTCCTTCCATGATGCTAACTGAACTCCATGTTTTCATGTTTTATTTATTAGGACAAGCTGTTACTTGAGAAAGAAGAGATGAGCAGTTTCTCTAACACAACAAGCTGCTTTTTTCTTTTTTAAACTTTAAAAGACAGTGAAAAATAGACAGCCCGGTTAGCAAACAGCTTTTTATAGCTGCTAGAACATAAATGGCATTTTGATGTGGGACTATATTTCCCATCAGCCCCTGTCACATGACTCCACTGATCTCTCACACACCCCTATTCCTGGTTGTTCCTGATGACTATTGTTATTTAAGTTCAGGTTTTTGCACCATATTGTGTATATCGTGTTACGTGTTGTCTAGATGTTTCTTGCCTTGTAGCTGTAGTTCATGTTTAGTCTTATAGCTTTTCTATATTTAATTATTTATCATGTTAGCCTTGTAAACTTGACAAATCCTTGACAGAGTGATAACAGCAAGGAACTTGTTTCATGGATGATCCGCAACTTATCAAGATGCATCACACCATCCTGTCTTTGATTTTCTGATACCATTCCCCCAAAGATATGTAATTTTAGAAATATTTATCGCATCTTACAAAGGCTCTTAGACTCTAAAGAACACCATAATACATTTGTGTTATGGGGAATGTCTGCTTTTGCTTACGGCCTGGTATGATCTAAGATGTGGGCTAATTTCCCAGAGCTTCTTTTGACAGCTCAAGTGATCAATATGCCTTACAGCTCAGACAGCCAGTGTCTTCAATTATTAGAATAGCTCATGTTTATTTTATAGTAAATTACTACTGTATAAATACCACGAGTGTAGTTCAGTACACGCAACCACAATTATAGGAAAAAAACTTTTGACTTGACACTTGTCCAGAGGAGTATCAATACCCTTCACAAGCAGAGTATACACCACAGAAGGTCACTGCTGCCTGATCAAGGAGTGCTGTATCAGAGCACAATGGAAATTTGACTGCAAGGGGACAATGTGATAGAAAATGGTGCTTGAGCAACAGGAATTTTGACTTTTAATAAATGCTTTTCAACTTGGCCAGCTAGCTAATAAGGCCTTAAGTGGTCAAGAAAAGTCACTGCAACTGATGCATTCCTAATATCAAACCACTCATGAACCAGAGATGATGTCAGAAGTGTCTGGACTAAGAGGAAACAGAACTGGACTGTTACTTGGGTCCAAGGTCCTCTTTTCAGATGACAGTAAATTTTACATTTTATTTGGAAATCAAAGTCCTAGATTCTGGAGAAAGACTGGAGAGGCACAGAATCCAAGGTGTCTGAAGTCCAAGGTGAAGTTTCCATAGTCTATGATGGTTTGGTTTGCCATGTCATCTGCTGGTGTTGGCCTCCTGTGTTAATGGAGATGCTAATTTCCTTGTACAGCAGGACTTTGCACCTGGCCACAGTGCCAGAACTACTACCAGTTGGTTTTCTGACCATATTACTGTGCTTGATTGGCCAGACAACTCTCCAGACCTGAACCCCACAGAGAATCTAATCTATATTTAAAGTGCTAATTCCTGCTCTACTAATTTCTGAGTCTATTTCTCATTAACTGAGCTGATCTGTGCAGTATGAACCCACATGGACAGTCAGTAAAGATGCTTGGTCTTGTACTGCAAATGATTTTCTCTGAGCAGTTTTAAGTGTCCATCAGAATCAGGCTTCATGGTAACACGTTATCTATAATGAACTTTCTGACTACATTTGCACCTTTTTTTTAAAAAATAAAAGTATTGCTCATAATTTCATATAGAAATTGTTTATAATTATACTATTAGGGATTACTTATCACTACAAATTGTTCATAATTACATTATATAGTGATTCCTTATAATCAGGGAAGCTGTGGGCATGTGATTAAAGAAATCAGGAGGACAGCCAACAGCTTTCCGGCTGCTCTGCATAGGGGCTGCCCACCACTCGGGGCATGTGTGCTTACCACCCCTAGTGTGTTTACTAATGTATTTCACTGCATTGAGGGAGAGGTCAGTTCCACTGCACAGCGGTGAAGAGTAGTTCATGTTGACTAATCACACTATATAGGGATTGCTCATATTACGTTATATAGGAATTACTCATAATTGTACTATATAGGAATTGGTCTTAATTGCATCCCATTGTGAGTGATTGATTTATAATTGAACTAAACAAGAGTTGCTCATAACTGCACTATCTTGGTCTACCAGATGAGGGTGGGTTTCCTTGTGTGTCTAGTTCCTCTCAAGGTTTTCTTTGCTCCTGTTGCCTCTTGTTTGCTCATCAGGAATACAATTTATGTAAATGTTAAATCTAAATATGATATTTCTCTAATGCTGCCTTGGGACAATGCCCATTGTTGAAATGTCTATATGAATAAAGTTGAATTAATCAATTTAAAACATTCAGACTTAAGATGTGGTTTGGAGACTGCCAGTGACTCGGCTATACCATACCAGGCAGTAATGTCCCCAGAAAGAACAGACCCTACTATTACAGTGATGCAGGTTTTCTGTGCTCAAGTTAAAACACATCCTTTACCTTGATATTGGCTTTAAAAAAAGAAAAAAAGCCTTGTACTCCTCAAACTGCTGCTTCAGCAATGCTGTCATTGTGCTTTTCAGCTCTGTCGCATTTGAAACTTTTGTTTCATGATGGCAGAATAATGACTAGTCTCTTGTTTTTTTTTTCACACTTTCACATTCACCCTGTTGATTTGTTAGCATATTAATGTTATCGATTGCCTTCACTCGGTCGTTTGCTGTTTCTCATCATCCCTGTGCTTCTCCCACACGTTCGTTGCCTCTGAATGCTGGCAGTGAAACAGTCATCAAGTTCACAGCAGGGAGCCTAAACACAGCCAAAGACTTACATTTTGTCAACTAATGTAGAATCCTGTACTTTTTAGCACAGTGGCTCTCATGGATGTGTTGCCCACCTTGGCCATGTTTTGGATCCTGGAACTATACCTAAATGTACCTATGGGGAAAAAAAAATCTCCCAAACCTTTTACTTTGAGTTCTTACAGAGCAAAATTAAATTCATAATTTAATGTTATTAAGGAAATGGCACAACCATAAGTCTACCTAGAGGGTAGGTGTCTACGAAGTGCTTTTGCTTCAGCTGACTAATCTTGTCTGGTGTGAAACACTTGATACAAGAAGCCAAACACCCATCACCAGAAAATATATCTTGTTCAAAACAAGACAACGCAACCATTCCTAGAACTATAAAAGATGTATTGAACCCAGACAAGGTAAAATCAAATTCCTTGATGGCATAAAACTGAAAGCACACGTCTAAAAATGAGAATAAAAATCAATGAAGTAAAAGACCTAGAAACCATAACCATATCCTGCCATGGATAAAACCAAATTCAGCAAAACATGGTGTTAAATCCTAGATAAATGGATAGATATCTGGTGTGAAATGTTGACTTGAGACCTTTTTGTATGGGGTGAAACGGTCATGCTGTGTTGTAGGTTTGCCAAGGTCTACTGAGATCATTATGGTTGCTAAAGGACACAGCAGTGCTCAGAACATTGGCTAAAAATGTTGCCATTTGAATTTATAGTCTCTGGAGGCTATGTGTTATGATCTGGTGTTACTTTAATTAGTCAGACTGAGGCTCTGTGACCTTATGTGGCAATGAAATGAAGTCATCTGAGAATCTGTAGGTACTGAATGACCAGGTTTTGCCTGCAAAATCAATTTCTTATTTCCTGATTTCTTCACGGACATTCTCAAGGACGATGATACCAAGATTTATCTGGCTTAACCTGTATTTCTCTTGTCACTAACAAGATTTTTAACAAGATCTTGGTTCAACTACAGATGGAAATAACTGTTGTAGTGTTGCAAGGTTGGCAAAACAATTCCTAACAACCAACAAAATATTAGACTGACATTATTTTGGCCAGAAAGTATACCTTAGGGTGAAAGTAAAGCTGAGCCACTCATTGACCACTGTGCTTGTACACCCAGAGACCTCCACATTAAAGCACCTGTGCAGTAAAATTAACACAATAATGAACACACACTGGGGGACTGTGAACAGTAGTGGACAGCCCCTATTCACTGTGCCTTTGGGGGTTACGTCTGGTCACAACTGGCTCCTTAACCAAAAGCCCATGGCTGCCCCAGACTGGATGTTTTGCAGATGCCTCACTGTCTCATTGGATTGTCTGTAAAAGAACTAGCTTTAAATGCAAGTGGTCCATTAGTCTGTCTCTTGTTTCTGTTCCTATGTCATGAAACCTTGCGGAGTGTTTGTCCAGATATAGTCAAGACATACATTATAAACTAGCAGCTGTGGTCCTGGTTGGCAATTATAAAAAAAAACAAAAAAAAACAGGTACTTGCTCTGTGTGTTTAATCACCACAAGTTGCAGATGCTTATGAGTTAGTGAAAGGTGTGAAATGTGTTGGCTTGGGTATCTATTGAATGAGTCATTCACTTAGCATACGTTTTACATCTGCACGTCAAACCGTCTGGGTTTCTCTGATCGCTGTCAGTGTGCACGATTGCCCCGAGGGCTGGCGATGCCGTGTACCAGCGCTTGCTTGGCATCATGCCCTGGGGCTCCCGTATGCACCACTGGTGGAGCTAGTGTTTGGTAGTGGGATTTCAGTAGGATGGATATTGTGTGTGATGTTTCAGAATTGGCCATCGAGTCAAATAGAAATTGGATGGAACGTTTGTCTGGCATTTTTCTGTTTCTTTTTTTTTTTTGTCGTGATTGAAAGTGCTAGAGTTGGAGAGTTAGCTATTAGACTAATCATGCTCTCACTCTCTGGCTGTCAGACTGCTTCTGCCACTTATAGCTGTTCAGCTGAACGTTTCACACGGTACTGCGACAGACACACCAGTGTGTCAAGGTGTAAAAGTCTTTTATATTGTGCTTAAATAATGTTATCGCTATGCTGCATACTCTTATACTGTGATAATTACGGTCTCCTTTTAAGTGTTCCGTACCTTTGTGGTAATGGGATTTGAGCTTACAACCTTCTGATCAGACGTCTTAACCACTGAACATAACTGTTGAGCTAGTACAAAAAACACTTCTAAAGATCACTTGGAATAACTAAGCCAAGTGATTGGTTTGTGATAGGGAAGTAGTACAAGTTGCTGTGAATGAGCCGATAGTATTGAAACTTTAATGCAACAGTGCAGTAACATGAATTGCCTATGCATCTGTTAACTCTTACTGCACTCAGAGCAGTTAGTGTATTTACTGTCTAGTTTTCTTCTTTTCTAAGTGTTCACGGTATAGGACTTGTTTTACGTATTGTATTGTTTATTTCTGGCAGTATCTTACCTTCAAGTACTTTGAATTCTGGTCTACCAACACTAGCTTTGGATTATCTGGGTAATTGAATGAGCACTTTTGTAAGTAGCTCAGGATAACAGCGTAAAAAAAAAAGTTATGTAAAAGAAAGTGAAAGTGATGGGCATACTTTGATTGCACATGGACAGATTTTGACTTTCTACATTCAACCCATCTGAGCAGTGAAACTCACTAGTGAAGACATACTAGGGGCAATAAGCGCACTTGGCCAGAGCACGGTGTTAGGTTCATTTGGTGAAACACATATGGCAGTATTTGTATGACAGTGGGTTATAGACTGGGTGCAGTTGGAGTCTCCACAGCAACAGATCTGTACCATATAACATCAAGTAATGACATGATAAAACGTTTTGTTGACCAACTGTTTTGTTGACAACACTTCAGTTTTGTGTAAAACTGCTGGAAACCCTCCTCACAATAAAAGTTAAAAATTCACTTATCCTCCTTGACACCTTTGCTACCAATTTAGCCCCCCCCCCCTTTTTTTTTTTTTTTTTTTGAAAAACAGTTTCTTTTTATTGTGATGCATCTAAAAGCTCCCTGAAGTTCAACACAACGTTGCGTCCTTCCTGATCCGTGTTTCGGAACACAGATCGGATTCAGATCAGACGTTCCAGTGATGTGTAAGGAATAGCCAGAGGACGCTTTGCACTGTTATGAGAATTGATTTTAATCCCTTTTTTTGTTTTGACTTTAACTTCGCTTTCCCTCCAGTGCTGTAATAGAAATGCTCTTACACGCTTTGACGTCCAACTTTCACTGTCAAAGAAACAACTTGTTTTTCTTGGCCTGTACATTAAATAAATGTGTGAATGCTTAATTAAAACCTTGCTTTTTTTCTGCTTTCACTGTGCGTAGGCATCGTACTTGTTGTTCGTTCCTCTGTTCCTCCATCTGTAGTCTTCTGCTGCTCTCTCTAAAGGGCAAGTACACACTCAATCACCAATCCATCAACTCCAATGTTTACTTCTTTATAGATTGGCGAGTGTACATTTTTGTTCCTTAATTTTAAAACGCATCAAGGTGCTAGCTTATCTCATACTCGTACAGGACCACAGGTTCACCATTATCGCTGTATCAACATGAGACACAACAGCTAATTAACTGTGCCAGGTTTAATTGATGACAGGAGCAGCTCATAAACTGCAAGGATTACAGTTAGATAATTATGTAGCGCTAGCTATTAGTGAACAGGTGAAGTCATAGCAGCAGCCTACAAATGCGGAAGCTGTGGAAATAAACACCACCTACATGACCCATGACAACAGAGGAAGTTATTTTTATGACTCCTGTACAGGATGTGTGCAGTATCCAGTAAAGCGATGTCTCCAGTGTGGGCCTATTTTTAAGAGTCTTCTTGGATGATATGTCTTCCATACCATGTCTTAGCAGCACCACTGGCTAATTATTGGAGCAGTGGTGGCTCAATGGCTAAGGGTCTGGGTTACTGATCAGAAGGTCAGGGGTTCAAGCCCCATAGCCACCGAGCTGCCAATACTGGGTGCATAACCTTCTCTGCTCCCGGCTGCTCTCTGGCTGACTCTGCTCTGTCCCAACTTCCCAACAGCTGGGATATGCGAAGAAAAGAATTTCACTGTGCTGTAATGTATACGTGACAAATAAAGGCTACTTGTAGATATTATGTTATATCGCATTTAATTGATGTAAAAAAAAGTTTTTACATCCTTACATGTTTTCTATAGGTCTGTCTCAACCTAGTGAACTGCCTTGCTGTCCTCTGCCTACATATTCAGCTGCTTAAGTAAAGAGGATAAAACTGACATTGAGCTTTAGAAGGCAGATTATTAAGACCATTCATACCAGTGGCCTGAAGTGAGATCACCTGCTAGCATGCCAGCTAACATCTCCATTTGCGTACTGAAAACGGTTAGTGTTACTGACAAACCCAAATTTTAAATAAATTACACTTATAATAATGACTATATTGCACCTTTTAGAAGTTTGAGTCACTTTAAAAAAAATCCTTTAACAGCATTAATTATGAAGTTCCGTTCATGAGTTTATTGTATAATTAATAAACCATATAAAAGTAAAATGTAGGTTTTTGCCTTCTCCAAAAGTTCTAATTAATTTAATGAATTTATGATGGAAATCGTCATGGAAACAGCATCTCTACAGGAACCATTGATGAAAGGATTAAAGGATCATTTCCTCTATAGCTGTAAGAGTTTGTATTCACTTTCACTTCCAGCATGACTGATAATTACTAAACCTTTCTTCCTTCCTTCTGTAGTGAAATTTATTCTGTATCTTCAACTTGGTGAAGGAAAAAAAAAAACATGCAAGTTCATGTTTGTTTTGTATACACCATTCAGCGTGTACGTGTTTCTTACTTTTTCCTCTGTTTGCCAACCCAAGAGGGTTACTCCAACTTTCTCTCAGAGATAAGACTTTTTTTTCCCCCCACCACACATCCTTCAGGTTCTATCAAAAGATTTGTTTTATCGTGCAAAAAATGCATTATTTGAGGCATTGCGGTGCACAATGCATCAACAGCTTCATAAGCAGCGGGGGAGAAAAAGCGAGCACTAGGAGAAGATAGGATGGTATAATCCTAATGCCATCTCCTCCACGGCCTGCAGAATTGAAACAGTGGAGACCTCTGCACTGGGAGGCAGATTTTAATTATTTGCCACAGCGACCGCGGGAAGATGCGGAGCTCGGATACAGGCATGGAATAAAAGCGAATAAATTTTGCGGTGACTTTAGCAGACGGAGCATTAACTGTTGTTGACAGGTCGACTTTCAATCTGCTTGGGCGGCAAATGCAGGATTAAAGGGTTGACGTGTGGATGGAAGTGAGGCTCGTAAACGGAGAAAATAAAATGAGCAGAAAATCTGACGACTAGCAACTTTGAATAAAATTATGATAAAAATTCTAGCCTCTTTGACCAAGGTCAGTAGGATCAGGATTGTTTAAGCATTCACACATGAGTACTGGTATTCATAAAAATCTTAAATATCAATTTAACATTCTATCTGTCTATACTGACAAGACGCTCACTACTATTCGTGCTCCTGCTGTGTAAATTCATTTCACCGGTGAATACCAATACTTGGTCGGTCCCCCAAGGGGCATGGACACCACAAACTTGCAGAAATATTCTGAAGCCATGAACACCATACTTCCTGCAGAATGGTTTTCAATTCTGTGGTTTTCTGAGGTGTAGGATTCCACAGTGACGGGTGTGAATGTCAAACACAGATGAGTGTCCCTCTAACTATATTTGGCGACTCTAGACAGGTATTTTCCTGTTGGAAGAGTCCAAACCCATCAGAATGAATGCAGGACATGAACAGGTGTAATCTGCAATTACCCACTTCTGTGCTCTGGTCTGCCTTCTAGTGAAAGCCTCCAGTAACGCATGTACCACACAGGCATGTACAAGCACAGTTTTGTACATCTCCAGCATATACAATTCAAGTATGTCTAAACACTGAGTGCCTCCTTTCTGAGGAGTTTACACTCCTGCATTCATTTTGATGGGTTCATTCTGATTGCCTCTTCTAACAAGGTACTACACCACCACACACATTTAGAGATGCCAAATTATGGTTAGAGGAACACTCATCTGAGATTTCACACCTAATTCACCAGATCTAAGAATTGTAGACTATTCTGTCGGATGTATGATGTTCATTGCCTACAGAATATTTCTGCAAGGTCCTCAAGCCCATGGCCCATCAAATTTCTTCATTTCTACACTTCTGTGCAGGACCTTCCAAGTATTTCTGGCACTTCAGTGTATTAAGTTTACATAAGTTTATATTTGTATTTAACTAGTGACTTATAGATGTGCTTCAAAGTAAATTATTGCTACAAATACAAGCTTATTTGATCAAAGCATTTAATACCCATGCACCATGTATAGGGTTGCCGACCACTCCGAACAAGTGTATTTACTGTGGTACTTTTATATTGCACTACATTCTACATTCTTTAATCTATGTAAATGAATAAGGCTTTAAAGTGAAATGTTACAATTAAAATGGTGAACACATGTTATGCTAAAAGT
>JAOVVF010000026.1:14950327-14961706 GCA_028565595.1 Duopalatinus emarginatus
TTGGCCTACCTGTAATTCCAGTAACCTTGTAAGTCGCTCTGGATAAGAGCATCTGCCAAATGCCATAAATGTAAATGTATGTTGACGCTTTAGTCTGTTGGTTGTCCAATTAAATGGCATGACATTATAATACATTATGGAAACCATTGTTGTAATATCAAGTATAAAGTGTGTGGTTATAAGAAAATGCTTAGAAATTTTCAGAATCTAACTGTCACATTTCTCAGCTTTAACCAGCTGCTGAGTCACGAAACCCAGTAAAGTGTCTAGAGATTTGCCACATTCATTCCTAATCTGAATTTCTTGCTTTTCTTTTGACAACTACAACACTCCAGGAGGCTGTATAGGAATTATCAGCAAACACGATGAATAAATAATTCACCTGTTCTCCTTTCGAGTGGTGTAGTTTCTTTACGTTGCATCATTGCTAAAACAAGCTTGAAACACGGCCACGGTGATATATAGGCCACAGCTATTTTTTGCCCAAGCTGTGGAGGGCAAAAAGGCAAGCAGTGTGCAGTGTTCACAGAGATCATTAGCCAACATGCGAGACTTGTTGTCTCATGTTTTTCCGAGCATGTTGCGCTTCTTGATTTTTGCCTCGCAGGTGGTTGTGGTTACAGGGAGCCGAGCCAAAGCCAAGCTGATGGAACACATGCTGTGTGTTTAAGCTTTCTGTTGCCATCACGCAGCTAACAGCTAACAAAACAGACTTCGCTTCCATTTCCTCTAATGTCTCCACCAGAAGCTGTTGCTGTCTACTGAATACTTGATATTTTCATCTGCTGTTGTGTTAAATGTTCTGAATGGCAATTACCAAGATGAAGTGTATACAGACTGGAATATCCATGTGGCTAAAATACTTAGTAAAGGCGATAGATAAATTTTATTTAGGGTGTGATTTTATCTAGTTTAGAATACAAGTGCCATACTTGTGGTATAGATTAAATGCATGTTCAAGATACCATTCTCACCCTGTAGTGACAGAATTCTGATCCATTCTGACCACTCCTGAAGTAATTCTGACCAATATGGTCTGCTGGTCAGGGAATCCTGATCAAATCCAAGCCAGATGGACTTTACGCAATCATTTCTGCTCCCATAGGATTACTCTCTTACTTCTGAAAGCATAAAGGAATTCTGACTAATTTAATCTACTTAAAAATAACAAACTTTGACTGTCTTTCAGTTCCTGTAGGTGCATCAGTCTCCCCTCCAAAAATTGTCCCACCCACACAGTTCCAAAGGAATTCTTAGGAACTATAATTCTGCTCCTTCTGGAATTCTGACCAAGCCAAGCCAACTTCAAACTCCTGTCTAGTCCTGAAAGACATTTGGCCTCTCCAGACTGCTCCTGAAAGAATTCGTGTCTATTTCTAAAAGAAGTTTGACCAATCCTTCCTTCTGGTAAGAGTCTTTTTCTTGCTCCTCAAAGAATTCCTACCTATCCTGCCAAGTCCCAGGATTTATGACAAAGGAAATTGACCTCCGGGTTTACAGGGATGGGGGTGGGTAACCCTATCTATGGTGCCCCGGGAGCAGTTTGGTTCCCTGCTTAAGTCATGTCTTGTCAGTAAAGGGTTCAAAAAGGGGACTTTCCAGGTGCAAAGTTGGTTTCTTATCCACAATCCCATCGTGACCCCACAGCCTCCTTAAGGAGTCTGCTTCCAACCTATTCCTGAAGGAACACTGACCATTTCATTTTTTAAGGGTTCTGACCAATTGTGCACATTTCAGAAAAAATAACCAATCTCTTCTAGTCCTGAAAGGAACTGATCAATTTCACCTGCATTTCAAGATGTTTTATTCAATCCCTCTTGGTCCTGTAGGAATACTGACCAATACTGCTAATCTCTAAAGCTCATCTGGCCAAGAGGACCAATTCTGACCATTTAAACTTACCCATGAAGGTGTTCCAACAAATCTTGTCTAATGCTGAAGGAAATTTATTCCATCTAGGAACTCTAACTCACAGACTGGTCTTATTAGTTGACTGGTTTAAACTGGATGCTTAATTAATTATGTTAAAAAACAAACAATTGATCCTCTTTTATACAACTATATCGACTGGACTAATACCGACCCATGAGGATATTTGTGTGGAATTGCAAGCTGTATAATTCCTTTCAGCACGTGATTGTAGCAACATGGCAGAGCCGGATTTATTACCATCTGTCATTGGTGTGAACATCCAGCCAGATGCTCAACATCTAAATACACACTGATATGGTGCTGAATGCAGGGGCAGAAGCAGTGATGCCTGTGTTCATTAAAGATATGCAGCTGGTACAGGTTCATAAGAGGCACTGTGCTCGAATGGGTGGAACCATCATTTACAATATGGAAGATTTAGAAAGCTGAATGCAGTTATTTCCAATCTGAGAGCAAACAGGATCGCAGTGCTGTTGACACAGGCGATAAGACAATGACTCAGCATAACGGTGTGTCTGAATGCTGTTCAGACAAACAGAAGAGAAAACTCCAAAAGAGTAACATGAATTAGGCCGAAATGAATAAACCCTGGTCCTGGCTTAAATAAAGCCTTACAGAGAAAAAAAGTGAACACAGCCTAATTGGCTTCATCCTTGATAGCATGAATTGCTTGGATGCAAATGACATGTCATTTCTAATCAACAGGAAATTGGCTGCACTTTTATTTTCATTTTCTCTTCTTGGTGCATGTCCCAAGAATTGATTAAAGGTAATTTGCTTATAGATTGGTAACAGATGCACACTCTGATCAGACCCTGTGATCTCAGCATTGGCCTCCAAGTCTAAAGCAGTGCATCATCCATTTCATTTAAGGAAGCATCATAAACAATTCAGCCAACCGAATCTTTTCCTTCTTTTCGTATTTAATTTTTAGACAATATTTTTTTTTTTTTTTTTATAAATTCCTCCGCTCACTGACCTTAAAGCCTCATTGCAGAGAGAAACCCACTGGTGTTCAAGACAGATTTGAGTTTAGGGGTTGTGCTGTTCTGTTTATGTTTGCTCTGGTATCTTAAAGTCCAGGGCATATGTAGAGAAAGCTGGTGGTAGATAAATAATTGTTCCTGCTGGATATAAGGCAGCGATGTGGAGACTCTAACATCTGCACTCTTTTTTTTTTTTTTTTTTTTTAAATCAAATCATTGCTTGTCAGCTAGTGTAACTGTGGCATCTTATTCCTGTCAGAAATTCCTGTAGAAACCTCATGAATCTAATGCGAAAATTTACCATTTTAACTGTGTTCATTCGGAGAAAGTGAGAATTTGTCACATTATCAACAGCAGACATGACATAACTAATTTTAATCTGGAAAGTGATAACAAAAAGGGTTATTTGTTGTCAGCTTGAAATCTAAAGAAATCACAGCAGTCTTTATGGTAGCTAATATCAGACTTAATAAATATTTCTATGTTGCAAGAACATAAAAATTTTTTAATACTGTTGTCCATATAATATGACTGGTTTCTAAAGCTAAGGACAAATTGCACTACCTCGCTAGCTAATTAGCTGCACCCTCTCTAGCTGAAAGGTCGCAGAAGTTCGAGCAGAAGCCCCAGTAGTCATTTACCAAATGCATTTACCAGATGCTCTCCTAACGCCAGGATAATAACACAACCTGGAGGATTGTTTCCATTAACCTGGTGTCTCTTTCATATACTGAACTTATATACACATACTTGTTCATTAAATTTCTAATTGTATGATGCTGTATACCGTGGCTGTTTGCTCAATTATTGCGTTTTAATTAAAAAAAAAAAAAGGAATTTATCTATTTATAATTACATTTGTGGAACATTTTAAAATGAATGAATTCCTCTTATAAGCTGTTTACAGCAAATATATTCAGTCCTTTACCAGACCTGTCTTATGTGCAGCCATACAATACAAGTATCAAAGTGTTAGCTGACTTAGCATAACGTATTTCAACCAGCGCATAAATATTAACGTGTGCATTTGCAGCTGCACTACAGTCAAATTTGCTGTTATAGAAAATGAATGAACCGTTTCTGCTCAATCCAGCGGCCCTACAGCATCCAAATTTATATAAATTAATACACTCTCGATCTGTCGTCAGGCTGAGTGATTTGTGTGTAGAGTTGGCAAAAACCGTCCACCACTAGCAGCAGGAGAGCCAGCACACTGAGGGACTGGTGGCCAACTGCTTTCCGATTTCCCAGCACACAGAGGACGATGCTGACTTTGAAAGAGCTAGGGGTCGAAATGGCTGTATCTTTGGTCCTGTGGCTTCACTGTGGCCTCATAATGATGTCTACAAATCAAATCATCCTATTAAATCTTTATTAAATGTCAGAGATAATTGCCGGGTTAACCTTTTATTTAACCAGGAAAGTCTGAAAGAGTCATTTTCATCAGAATAAACATTACGGCAGGTGCAATCCGGATTAACATAGCGGTGCTGTTCGCTTCATTACTGCTATATTTTTAGCAGTGTTCCATCAATAAAGGCCACAGTAACAGGTTTAGCCGTTGCACAATGCTTATTAGGATGCACTGATCCTGTTCAGTGGCTGCCACAATTTAGTTCCGACCTTCTTTCAGGTTGGTGCTTGGAGTGCTAAGGGAGGTCAGTTTCCAGCTCTCAGCGGGCAGGAAAACAACCTTGTTGATTCTGATTGCTTGTTAAAGCTAGTCTTGGCTAGATCTGCTAACAAGCAGCAGTCTGGAAGTTTGGGGCAAGAACTGAAAGGCCAAGCTAGGTGTGAGAGACCAGGGACATTTGGTGTGTAATGAAACATGGCTTTGGTAGAAGACATGGTGCTTGTTTGGTTTACATGGCAATTGTGATCGGCATTTGATACACTTCATAAACAAGGACCAAAATAATATTAGCATTTATGTTAGCATTTCTTCTGTAAAAGCTACAGTGACTTGTGTGTGGTCACACTAGACTATCACACTGCTCTGTCAAATAGGCAGGGCCAAGATGGGGTGGGAAAACTGGTGACACCAAACTTGAGCTTTAATTTGAGATTTATTCACACCCATACGGTGCAAAATTGCTGTTCACAGCTAAATCACAGTCTAGTACAAGGGTGCATGACTCCACTCTTAAAAGCCTGCTGTCCAGCAGAGCTTGGAGGTTTTTTTCTACTCAAACATCCACTACAACGGCCAATTAACCAGCCCTGAAGTTCTAGTATTGTCTAGTGTGTGCAGCTTAAAGATGGACAGATTAATAGATGTATACAGCAGCTGCTGGCCAATAGGGGGCGCTAGGGTGCCACCCTCCTGCTTGTATCATATATTTTTCTGCTTTATATAATTGTTTTTATATAATCAATAACTACATATTTGCGGCTGAGTTTGAGTATGTTACAAATGTAGATATAGTGAGGAAAATTTGCTTCCTTTTCATTTATGTACGTATTTTGTCTCAGGAACTTTTAGCGGTTAGCTGTGATATTTCTATCATAGGGTGATAACACCCCGAGAGAAACAATGTCTAGTAATAGCAGCACTGCAGCCAACTGCAAACCGTTAATGATACAAAATACACACATACCAACAAAATTTTAGCCAATCAGCATCCTCGAATCTGATACCTAAAGGGCAGTTAGTTTATCACCCCAAGCAAAGTCAGTTATAGTGGGGACATGACTATTGGCAATGGCAAATATGATTATGTAGAGCACAGGATTTAAGCAGCCTCAAATTCAATAAGGTCTCTCTTTCAAAATCGTTTTGAGAGCAAACTACAGGTTAAAGAGCTCAGTCCAGATACACCAGGATAAGTCACACAAAAGGCTAGTGATAAAGTAAAATCTACATTCAAGGCTTCTACTCTAACTGCTACAGCAGAAAGGCTTGGTTAGCGGGATGCAGTCATGGATGCAGTCATGTGCGCACAAGCACACAGATCCCAGTTTTCTCTGTATTTATATACAGCATGATCCAGCAATATGCGGCACTTCCTAATATTGTTTTATTAATGTTTTTGCTAATATATCTGTATGGTCATAAACCGGTCTGTAATGACATGATTCATGCTGTACCATCTATATGAGCCTGTCTTTTTATGCTAAGTAAAATAAATACTGATTTTCAGTGCTTTTGTGTTGTTTTGGGAGGGTTGTTGAAACTGACAGTATGGGACAGCCATCGTCTACTAGTCCCGGGTTCAATCCCTGCACAGGGCAAAACACGACTGAGGTGAATAGCAAGGCACTTTAGTCTCCAGGTGCTGGATTTGGGGCTGCCCCCTGCTCTGAGCAAGTGTGTTTACTGTCCCCTAATGTTCACTAGTGTGTGTTTTACTGCATGGATGGGTTAAATGTGGAGGTCACATTGATCTGTGTGCAAGCACAGTAGGCAAATAGTTTACTTTCAAACAGCTCCATCTGGAATATTTGTTTACCAGCTGCTACTGTATGTATGGTTGTATATAGTATAGTATTTATGGAAGGAGTCTCTAGTGTCAGAGGTTACTGTTAGAGGTACAGATGTAATTTTGCACAGACGTGACGGAAGTTTATATTCTATGGATTCTCAGTAACAAGTTTTTTTTTTATTATTTGTAGGGGAGAAAATGTTAGACTGATTAATGCTGCTTTAACATAGGTAAGTGCTAATAGGAATGCGTCATAGGTCAAAGACAGCTCTGAAATTTACAAACTTCCCCTTTAAAATCCCCCCTAACATGTATGTTAGTTAAATCTTTTTGTCCAAGAGAGGTTTAATGCTGTTCTCTGCTTCTGCGGTCCATTTTTCAATTCTCTCTTAAAGCAACAATTCAGGAGTATTTCTATTGCTCCCTGGCCGAATGCAGTTTGTGCCAGCAGTCTTCAGAGCTCTATCACTCTATCACAGCTCAAATCAGTCTCACTGACTGCTTTTTGCTGAGCCAGTCATCTCGCCTCGGCAACAGATCATCCCTTCCAGGGAGCTCATACTCTCATAATTCCTCACCCTCCCTCCCCACCTCCACCCTCTTCTCCTGCTTGCTCTTGCTCTATCTCTGTCTTTCTGAGCATGATGGCAGATGTAAGAGCAGTCAAAGGACTTTTTTTTTTTATTCTCGTTCAGCCCAGTATAGTAAAAGAAAAATGCCTCCATGCCTACTTCTACTGTAGGTTTTCATTCATTATCATCTATTGATGATATTGTTGTTCTCTCAAATCTCAGAAGGTGACAGTGTTGCACCTCCTGTTTCCAATCCAGATCCAGGTAGGTTACACCACAAATTGGAAGTGGAGCTGCCCCCATGAACAGTACTAGAGCTTGTTCCAGCTACAGAAAAAATATGTTAAATAGCCACTTGGTCAACAAGGTCCTCCAACCCGTTACGTTTACGGCGTTTAGCAGATGCTCTTAACCAGAGCAACTTACAAGGTTACTGGTATTACAGGTAGGCCAATGTAGAGTTGGAAGTCTTGCCAAAGGACCCTTATTGGTGTAGCACAGACCGGGAATCAAACCCAGGTCTCTCACATGGGAGCTACTGTACCACTACTGTCCATGACCCATAATGTCCATGACCCCTTAAAGCACAGCTGATTGAATGGGTTTACGGGACAGGAAGCATTTATGGGTTGTGTGTGATTAGTAAAAAAATTCCATTCAGTGCAGGTCAGGATGGCTGGTCAGGATAATAAATAAATGGAAGGATCAGGGTGGATTAATAAGTCCTGGGGTTCTGTAGTTGTTTTGGTGAAACCGTTTTGACCTTGTAAACTCATCCACCTTGTAAACTCATCCAGCAATAACAGCAGGTTGAGTCATGTTTAATCCTACCCACAATTCTCTGGCTTGTGGTTGGTCACAAATTCATACCCACACAGTGCAAATAGTTGTGTTAGTGGTGGCAAATTATTGTGATGGGCTAATTCAATTCCATACAAAACCCAATAATGTCCAGTTAGTGGCCAGGCCCCACTGGCAAGCACCAGGTCAGTAATCTGGACAATTTATCCTCATTGTGGACAGTGCAGCTCACTTCATTTCTGTAATATAGTAGTAGTACAAATTGTTGTACAAGCTTGAAACTGAGTATAGGGACTCAAAAATAAACACGAGTCTTATTTTTATGCATTTTACTTCACAGTGAAAGCGAGAGAAAGGGATTAGCCTTACGCAGGCATTTATACCAGAGTATATGGTGTAAGAGCTGGGATGTGTAAAGTACTGTATGTGACGTGCTAGCACTTGAGGTCTTTTAAGTGAGTACTGAATATGAACTGAGACTACACTTGACAGCATGTCCCCTGGAAAAGCTTCTCTTGCAGTCTCTTTCTCACTGCTGCTGCGAATCCTGTTGTATCGTCTCAATTCCAAGCATTGTTAAGATGCAAGACAGGACCAGAAGTGTTTCTGCATTTAATTGCCCAGCTTAAATGTGACATTAGAGACAGGCGTGTTGTCGATTTTGCTGTGAAGGTCACAGGGATTTGGAGACACATAATCAACGCTGCATTCTGGCTTAGTTGTGCCTGATAGCTGACCTCTAAACCCCCGGACTCATCATGTACACCTCTGGGGAATGAGATCGGATGAGATTCGTGACATCCCTAAATTGAATGCTGGTAGGAGAACGGATGCTGGCACAGTGGCCCAGGCCCTGGCTGCTATTTTACTTAAACGGCTGGGTTTATTAATGGCCGTCAGTGAGGATGTCCTGCACATGGTTTTAGCAGATTGCTTTAACAGCGTCTGGATGTAAATCTTAGATCATAGTTCATCTCATGAGGTTCTATCTGTTGTGCAAGTCGAAAAGATTGTATAAAGTGATTTAATAAAAGAAATAATAATAATGATAAAGGAACATGGGTGGGTGATGTAATTTTGCTGGTTAGTTTAGCTAACTAGTTAAGTTTTGTACATGTTTAACTTAGCTAGCTGCACAAGTTTTAGAAATTTGCTAGCTAGTGTTCTAGCGTATAATAGGTCTCAGCAATTCCAAAACGTGATTAAACATTAGCCCACCATTACGCAGGAACTTAGCAAACTAGCTAGTTATGCTAGGAATGTGCATGATGGGCATGATGAACTTGTGGTCTCATTTAAGTAAAACAAAATCATACTTCTGAATACTGTACATATATATTTTTTTTTTTTTCACTTTAAATTCAGATCTTAATATAAAAAGAAAAGTACTGACATTACAGTTCTCTGTACTTTCTTCCACTCCTTTACAAATGGTGCTTGATGCCTTTTCACTGGTAATACCACTTTAGATGATACCTGTGCCATCTTGTCACTGTGGCACTGCTGATAAGGACCACACCAGAAATAAGCTCCTAGATAAGATCTGCATCCACTCCCTCCTCGATTGCTTCCTACCCTTCGTCACACTTCTTGCTGTAATTATCCAAAGACCTCTGGATGTTCAGAGACAAAGTCTTCTATAGTGACAGCTAATTCCCATTTTTTGTACAGGTCAAAAATCCAAGGGCAAGCAAGGAATCTGGTTACGAGTTCTGCATGTGGGCAACTAGTATTTATAGTCGGGTACTTTGAATGGTGGGTTGAGTAAAAGTTTCTATTAATGATATACTAAGCCATGATTTTTTTTTTTTTTGTACTAATGGTTAAATATTAAGTGTAAAGTTAGACTTTAAAGGAATGCTGTCATACTAGTCCATATCCACTGTAGGTAGGTCAGGGCAAATCCACACAAATCCCACATGGGCCTCCTGTGGGTTAGCCCATGCAGGACCCACATCAATTTTACCCTTTTGGGTCTGTTCCAGTACGGAACCAACTGGGCTTCAAAGTATAGGCCCCCACATCTGTCCAGTAGTTTATGCTAATAATAGAGCCCATGGTGGGCTCAATCGTCTGCCCTCAGTGACCCAACATGGTTAACCAAAAAAGGTCTATTTGCTGGAATGCTAAAAAAAATACTGAGATACAGCAGTTTATGCTGCTAACAGCAATGAGCAAGTGTGGCTGGACAAGCCTTCACAAACTCGAAAGACTTCTTGCTCTGTGAAAATCAATTTTATAATAATCCCCTGAAGTTTTTGAAGACTGAGCCAGCTTTTAACAGTGAGGGAAGCTCTGATGCTTTTATCAACATATTAGATGTGCCATGAAGCTGTAGAATAAATGTTCTCAATATGGTCTGGCATTAATTAAGTCTTATGATGAGGCCTCTTGGGTACACTGGAGGATGCTAATAATAGTTTCCACCAAGATGGAAGAGAACAGGACTGTAGCTTTATCTTTAAATACTTCTCAGTGACCTACATTTTAGAAATGGCACCCAGTAGCACTGACAGTATGGATGTCACTGTGGTTGATTTCTTGAAAGCCTTTTTACATGCTTTATTTTAGGCGCAAATGTACATATCTATATCAAGTCCTGGACAACTCTTCTTCCCCAAACTGTTGTCATTAAGTTGCAAGCTAACAATTTCTGTTGCTTTACAATTTCCATTTCTGTCCATTCAAAATGACCCTGAGCACCATCACCGATCCAGAATGCATTGCCATGGCATACAGCCATGGCTTGTTTAAAACTTTGCTAAGTTCTCCAACATAGCCCCACTCCTATGTTCCTTCTGCTGGCTTCCTGTATCTGTCTGCATCAGATTTAAAACACTGATGCTTGCCAAAAAGCACAAAGCCAAAAACAGACCAGCACTCGCTTCTCTCTAAGCCCGCATCGTACCACGCTCCCTCCGATCCTCTAGCACTGCTCTCACCATCTCTCAGAGCACAAGGAAGACATGCATTAAGACTTCTCTGCTCTGGCACCTAGGTGGTGAAATGAAATACTCCATTTATATGTCCAGACATCTGAGATACTGGCAGTGTTCAAATGATATCTAAAGACCTTTCTGAAATGACACCTGTTATGGGTCAAACAGGCAGTAGGACCCTACTGTATTTGTGGTTTTTCCTTCTTCTTCCGAAAACGTGTCGTGTGGAAGAAACCGCAAGTTGTACATGCATCAAATGTAGAGGATAGATGTGTAGATGTTTGTGTGGATCTACCCAGGCAACAAAAATGTTACAAATTGGAGAATAGGGTGCTAAAGTGAAGCATCAAACTTTAGGGTCCATATTTCCTACCCTGTATTACTTATAATCAAAATTCTGTTTCCCCTGGTTAATTGTCTCATGCCTCATTAAACAAAGCCTCAAGAACCATCTATATCTGCAAACTAAGATTTTGGGCCTTTGAGCATACAAAAGCAAAACAGTCTCTGAATGTTCACCCCACATTTACAAATCTGGTATCAAAGAAACCCTAAGAACTGGCTCAATAATAATTATAAAAACATGTTAGAATTTCTGGGTCATATAAGGGTAAAGCATAATCCAAGCATAAAGCAGACTTTTTTTTCTTTTAGTGGTTAGGGAACCTGTCTCTTGACCGGAAGGTTGTGGGTTCGATCCCCGCCCAGGGCAAGACACGACTGAGGT
>JAOVVF010000026.1:14967464-14984370 GCA_028565595.1 Duopalatinus emarginatus
TATATAGAGAGAGAGAGAGAGAGAGAGAGAGAGAGAGAGAGAGAGAGAGAGAGAGAGATCTATCTATCTAGATAGATAGATAGATAGATATGTAATGAATGTCTTCTAATTGTGTGATGTGGAGTGTTGAACAGTGACGCCAAAGAAGGTATATTCAATATTAATGACCAGTTTGACTATCCAGTTACTGCCTATTCCTGTGCTGATGTCTAAGTATATGAAACACCATCTTGCCGTAACTATGGAGATTTATTGATCAACCATGCAGAATATATTTTCTTTTCTTCAATTTCCTTTTAATTGGCCTATATATGTCTCTTCTCCTGGCTCTGGCTAAATTTCAACTTTTTTTTTTTTTTTTTGCTTATGACAGGAAAAAATTTTAGCCTTGTGAGCAAAATGCGGAGGTCACAAACAACTTTAAGTCAAAAGTGGTGTGACAGGGTCAGGGGAGGATGATTAAATGCCCTCCAGGTTCATTTCTTTGGTTTGAAAGAAAGTAAGTTTAGAATTTTAGTGCTTGAACAGATGTCGAGTTTCTGATCCCATTACTGCCTTCATACTTGACCTGTAGCTGGAAGATAGACTTGTGTGCAAGTTCTCCACATATCCATGTGGGTTTCTTCTTAGTCTCCGTCCACCTCGGTGGATATGCTGCTCTAAGTTTGGCTACTTAAAAAACTCCCATTCAGCATCTCCTGGGACCAGTGCCAGATTCTGACCAGGCTAAAGATGAATAGATGAAGGGTTAGGTGAAATGATTATGGCTCCTCAGACTTTCAGACAAGAACGTAGGAAAAATTGCTTTCACACTTGAGTTCACATCCAGGTTTCTGAGCATCTTCTAAGTTTCTTCTACACTGTGGATCAATCAAACAATTTCATAAGTCAGCTGAATGCATCCAGTTAGACAAACATCATCTATTTTTTATTTTCCTTTGGTTTTTAGATTGCATGGCTCAGTGATCTGTAAATGCATAGCATGGAGTCATCCAGGAATACATTCAAACATTTTAGTCATTAACGATTTACACCACAAAGATGATCTAATTGGAGTCTTCTAATCCCTTTTAAAGTGGGGTTTTATATCGACAAGGTGGTCCATCCCCACTGCTGATCTTCCAGCTTCTTCTCAACCATAAAAAAACCTGAAAGCGGAAGTAATGACATGTTGAATCAACTGTTGGTGGTTGAACTGGTTAAAGCAGAACCAGACCACTAAATTTAAAAGGACCCGAGGTCTCTTGTATCCACTCAAGTGGAGTGGGGGGTTTCTTTTGTGTTGAGGGAGTTTCACATTTTGAAGGAGCAGAATTTTTTTTTTTTTTACTGAATATGTATATTAAGCAGCAGATCCGCACCAGCATTATATTCATTTAAAACCACTGTCATTTATGTCTGACATTTCACTTTGTACACTGAGTCACTGTTACTTAATGTGCATCAGTGTAGGCGTGTGTCCATTATACATTGCTTTGAGGATGTTTTGGGTTCTAAGGCTACATGAGTCATCACACAAACCTTTTTTTTTTTTTTTTTTTGGCCTGTGACCTCACGCTTTCACTCACAATTCCCGGCCATTCCGCTGACTATTTCTGTGCATGATTGCCAAACGGAATAGCACATGGAATTCTTTTCCTGCTTGACACAAGTGCTTATTACCCATGTCGTTCTGTGCTGAGCATTTTGCGCATTTCCTACTCTAACGATAAATTTCATCAGGTATAGAATTCTGCACGGCACTGTTGCAAATCAAATGTCACCACTACTTGTCAAGTTTAATGACTCTCTTTCTGCTTCTCTGTCTGCTGTTTGGTACTCCAGGCATAATCATAGATTCAAATATATTACAAAAAAAAGATGATAGCATTATAAGGTTTAAGTAAATTAGGGTGGGTTGAGTTCAACCCTTGACCGCTTGTCGCGCACACAAGCGGCTAAATTACAAAGCCTCAATGTAAATGCTTTGGTGATGGCAAAATGCAGTAGAGGTGTAATCTCAGCTCTGTGTGCTCGCTGGGCTCAAACGAGACTCCTGCTTTGACTGAAGATCAAGGGAATAAATTATCCTACTATGGGGAAATAACAAGGTTCACAACGCATTTATGCGGTTCTGCCTGACTTGCAAAATAGTTGAGGCAAACAGGATTATTTCTTTTGAGTTGCGACTTCAGCAATGGTGTGAGTGTGAAACAGGCACAGACGTGACACAACCCATGCATGCACAATGGACGGCTTGGTTTAATATCCCTGACTTTATGAGGATTGATTCACGGTTGCATGTTTACCTGCGCTGTCCTGGCTCGGTATGTCATATATAACAACAATATCAAAGGCCCTGTTCAGACATATTTTGGAAAGGTATCCTTGTCTGTGCTTTGACCTTGTTTCCAGACATAAGCAGCACATTGGGTCAGTAAAAACAAAGCTTTTCAAAAACGGCATTAAAGCTTTAACATGTGTCTGAAAACACAGACACCGCACCTGACCTCGGTATGCCCTTCACGGTTTTGTAGGAATTATGAGTGTTCTTGGATATTAGCTGCTGTATATTAGCTGCTGACCAGATTATGATTCTTGGGCTGCATTATTATTACCTGCTTGTGCAATGGGGCCAGAATCTGGTACATTCTGTACTACTTCTGTATCCGTACTGCATGCAAGGTTTTGGACAAGACGCCAGCAGACAATTGGTATACAGGTAAGTGAAAGTGAACTCTTGACAACTGTGCAGTGGAATTCACCTCTGCATTTAACCCATCTGTGCAGTGAAATGCACACATACACACTAGTGAACACTAGGGGGCAGTGAGCACACATGCCCAAGAGCGGTAAGCTGCCCCTTTACCTGCAGAGCCGAGGGAGCAGTTTGGATTTGCCCAGGGGCACTTTATTTGAGTCTTGGTGGTTGCAGGGCTCAACCAGAGACCTTAAGGTATGGAGGCCTACAGCTGCCCTTGTAATAACCTTAAACAGTTTTCTTAAACAGTAAAAAGATGTTAGGTCCCCCAAGGGCATTGACGTCACAAGCTAGTCAATGAACACCATACTTCCTGCAGAACCGTCCGCAATTCTGTTGTATTCCGAGTTGTAGGATTTCTGTGTTCCACAGCATGTTGCATAACATCCTGGATGTATTTAATAACGTTAAGACTGGGTGACTAGGATGAGTGTTCCTATAACCGTACTTTGGCGTCTCTAAATGTGTGGTAGTGCACTGTCCTGTTGGATGAGACCAAACCCATCAGTATAAATGCAGGACATTTGTAACAGGTGTAAATTCTCAGAAAGGAGGTACACACACTGTTCACCTCTCAGACATTTGTAGATGTACCAGAGGTCCCATGGAATACCAGATAAACAAACGCCATACCATTAAGTAGCTTGCATAGATAGGCTATATAATTCTGTCAGGATCAATGTCAAGTTTCTGGTTGTCATCAGCATATTAAATCAATGTTCACCTTTCTGTTTTTTTTTTTCTCAACACGCATCACTTTGCATTCTCTGACTGGTCTTAGACGTCCTTCCCCATAGAGTTGTTCAGTTTTGAAACATCTGTCACACTCTCATTGTCTTTTCCTCTCCTGTCTCCTGGGGCGAAGGTTCTTTTCAAACATCTGGCCGTACTTCTGGACTTCTGCGTCTTTTACACGACTAATCATTTCGGTGTGCAAAATTCATAGTGATGCGTAGTGATATGCATATCATTGGTTGTGTCTGACAGTGCGTATACAAAACGATAGACTTCTATGGAAGCTACAAATGTCTACAAATGTCTACTTATGCCATGTGTTCCTTCTTTTTGATACGTTACACCCGTCTATGTCCTGCATTCATTCTGATAGGTCTCCCAGCAGGACAATGTGCCACCACACAGGATTTAAGGTTATCTCATCTAACTCATCTGATTTTGGGGGTTTTGCTATTCACAGATAAGTCACCAAATCTCAACGTGATCAGGCACAACTGGGATGCTGTGCAACACACTGTGAAACACAGAAATCCTGCACCTTGGAATGCAGTAGAATTGTGGACCGTTTTGCAGGGACTATGGTGTTCATTTCTTACAGAATATTTCTCTTGTGGGGAACCTACCATGTATTAGACTGGTGTACCAGTTTGTTAGACACTTCAGTGTGCCATCCATCCTTCCTTCCTGTACTTATTCCTGCTACCACAGGCTCTGATTGTTCTCTCCTTTTGTTATGGTGGGCCATAAAATCCAGGCGCCAGCCAATTAAACAGCATGGCTGATAGATGCCTATCTAACACCAAATGGGTTTTCATTCTCGTACCTTCTCTTCGTACACAGGCTGAATTCATTTGTGGTGTACTTTAAAACAAGAAGATATGCTATTCATTCAGAGCTGCTTGTCAGTCCTGAGCAAATGCTTATTAAAATCTCCAAATATTTTCTTTTTCACTTTTATTTTATCATGACAGTGCTTTATTCTGTTGCCTGTATGCTTCCAACCACTAGTCATTACAGTATAGTGTCTATGCAGACATTTTTCAGCTTATTATTTTTTTTACATGGTTCATGATGGTGTGACTTGAGTGGAGTTGTTGTTGAATTTTAGAGATAAATTTAATCGAGGGGAGAAAAAATAAGTGGTCAAAACTTTTCCGAGTTCCTAGTGGAGGACGACTGCTTTGCTCCTGCACACCCACACATCCACATAGACACACAGAGAGAGACTTGCACTTTGACTAATGAATGGTGCTGGCAATGTGTAGCTCGGGTGCATTTATTTAAACGTTTCTTGTCAGTATACCTCCACGGGAGTGTACAGCATAGGAAAATGCTTCATTCAACATGTGCAGTTACACAACCAGGAGTTAAATATAGTAGAAGATAGAGCATATGGAAGAATGAAGAACAACACAGCATTTAGGTAATTGTCGGAATAAGGTGCTGGTGCAGAACGGAAAACGACTCAGCAGTTGTTCAGCAGAAAACCGATCAGGGTTTGATGTTATATATGGCAGTCAAGTGTGGGAATTTTTGTGTTGACCGATTTGAGTTTAGTGATCATCACCTATTGGGAACGTGTGGGCACGACGAGCTTTATAGCTCACAGAAAGCGGTCTTTGGTCATAAAGGCTAGAAATGAATGCTCCAGGATTGCTCACCAAGCACCAGGAGTTTAAAGAGTACTTGCTTTCCGACTTTCCTCACACATATATCAGTGGATGTGGGTAGGAAGGCATCCTTTGTGATAAAATGAACTGTGTTGCAAACTTTGCCAACCAGACGGTGCTCCAGTTGGATAGTATGCTCTCCACTGTGCACCTGTGGAAGCTGGAAAAGAGCCAAGGATACAGATAGATTTTTCCATTGCCTTCTTAGAAAGTGGACCATACCTGTTCCATATCAGGCCAAAATTGTGCACCTCAAGGTGTTTAACAGCAGGGTGGAGGCTTCCTCATCAATACAAGTAACAAACCCCATGACTGTCGTTTGCAAATGTGATGGAGTGAGTCATACCTATGAACACCCGGCGTGGGTGTAATGCATCTAGAGCAGTGACTGAAAGATGAATTCCTGTGGAGTATGTTTTCTGTGTGTGGCTAATGTGTATTCCCTTAGACTGGCATCACCTATAGATCTTTCGACAAAATAGTTATAGTTAGGCAAGTGGATTACTCAGGCACTGGGGGTGGTATTTGTCGTCTTGAGGCAGGTGGAAATCGTACCCAGTGATAGTATTAATAAAAATGAATGTGGTAATTGAGTGGCACAAGGGTCTTTACCAGTGCTTGATCTGTAAGTCATAACATACCAGAGCACCAGGGAGAGGTGACCCAAGCAAGTACGGAGGCAGGCGTGAACACAGTCCGGGGGCATATATACAGTAACCCTCAAAGCAATCACTTTGCTCAGAAAAATAAAAATGAATAATATGAATAAAACAACACACACACTGTCTAAGGCAGTTTGGTGTTTCTGAAATCCAGAAATGCACATATGCGACACAAGATGGAATTTTATGATCGATAGGACAAAACATTTCAGAAACAAATCCCCCTTGCTTACTTGGTATGCTTTACCATCTGCCCTGGTTCTTTGGCTCAATAAGTCTTTCTGCCTTTTTTTTCCTTTAAGTCTTTCTGCCTATCCATAATGCGACTTTCGTTTTCAATAAAATGTGGAAAAAAGACTCAAAAGTTGATCACTTGATCTATTTAATAACAATGCAGGAGTTTCAAATCTGAGAGGCGTTGTATACTGAAACAATTAGGCACCGATCCCAAGCTCATTGCTCGCCCATGTACTCTTGTCAAGACTTGACATCTCTGGGAGTCGGGGTGTCCCTTCCTAGTTCACATTCCAGGCTTCTGATTGGGTATAAAGGGTTGTGAGGTCCACCTGTGGGGTGTTAATAACAGCTGTTGCACTATTGACTTCTTCCTTGTAGTGAGTAATTGGCTGCATTCTCTGCCACATGCACTGTGGATTCAAGTGGTTGAAAAAAAAGGTTTTGCAGTTTGTAGTTGTTTTTAACAGTTTGACGCCCACCTCCAGACTGTGCCTGGCTGCCCTTATAGCTTTCCGTTTACCAGACCTGAAAGCTACCTCATGGCCTCTCAGCTGCCAGTGGAATACTGTTTCACCAAGGTTTTTTTGGTTAGGGATGTGGTCGGCTATTGACGCTTTCTATTCCATTCACGTTTACCTGTGATCTTGCCGTTGCCTATGTTTTCAGCCTTTTGAAGTCTGTACAGGCAAAGCAGTAGAAGTTTTGAGTCAGTTCCCTCTGGCCAGTTGCTTCACTGTTGATTTGACATGTTTCAGGAGAGGTTGTTACGTGGGAAGCATGAACAAAGAACAACAAAAAAAACCCCAACAAATATCCAACTGGGGTTTTGACAGATTCCCAGTAGGACATGAATATTTGTTGAAACTTGATCCAAGGAAAATTCCTCTCTTGGGAAACTGTGCTCAATTTTGTGAATTCTTGAAATAACTATATTACCATGGGTGAAGTCACTAGCAACGATGATTACATGGTGCTGATTAGAGTACCTAGGATCTACAAAGCCACAACAAAGATGAGACTCATGATTCTCCCCTATTGTTCTGTCACCTAATGTTTGCACCTATTTCCGAGTTGATTCATTCATACCCTTTTATTCCTATGTATCTTTGTAAAGCTGTACCAGGCATTTGTACTGATTGAGTTCAGTGTCATGATGTTCTGCTTCCTCTTCATTCTGGCTTTTGACTCTTGCTCATGTTTGTTTTGATCATAGTTTATCCTATAATGATCCCATATGCCTGTTTTGTAACCTGTGCTCCAGATGTTGCCAATGATTTTTGGATTACTTAAATTATGCACAACTGATTGATCACATGACTGTGCTGGTACACTGTGCATTATTGAACCATGCTAATCTCTCAAACTGAAAGCCGGGTGTCCCTAAAAAAGCTTTTTTTTTTTTGGTCACATACATTACAGCACAGTGATGTTTCCTTTTTTGCATATTCCAGTATGTTAGGAATTTAGGGATAAAGTGCCTGGTCAGCCAGGAAACAGCAATTCAATGCACAGAGTGTTAAGGGCTTTGCTCATCTTTTTGGTACTGTGGCATGAACCCCTGACCTTCTGATTGGTAACCATTCAACCATCACTGCACCACTAAATAAAACAAAAAACAACAACAAAAAAACAGCATTTCTCAATGTTGGCCCAAGTCTGACCCAGTTGTCTAGCTGCTAGTTTGGTTGTCAAATCTCGCTCAGGTTCTTATGTTTGCCTATTTTTCCTGTTTCCACCACATCAACTGTGAGAACTGACTGTTCACGTGATGTCCAATATATCCCACCCATTGACAGGTGCCATTGTACTGAGATAGTTAATGATATTCTCTTCATCTGTCAATAGTTTTGTGGTGTGATGTAATGACCGTTTGGTTCATATATAAGATAATCAGATAATCTGGCTATAAAATGAAAGAAAATGTTTGTTGCCCTTTGACCTACAAGTGCAATCACTCAGGTATATGCTCACATCCTCTCCGAAATTTTCCTATTTCACTTTTTTCCTCTTAACCGTGATGTGATCACTTACTCCTCTTGGTCCCCTATTTTTACGCTCACTTGCTGTCTCCCTCTTTCTCTTTCTGCCTTTAAGCTAAACTCTAACAGAATAATACTTTCTGAGAATTGTAGTTCATGCTAGATCATCATTTTTATCTCTGCACATTTTGGGCATTGTTGTGACCTGATAGTCGTCTTACTGCTCTTTTGGATAATCTGTTCTCCCTGCTATGTGAGAAAATATCCAATAATTCCACAGTTTATTATTATTTTTTTTACCCTGGGGAATGCATAGATTAGCCAGCGAGCATATGCGGTAAAAAACAGCATGGCAGATGGTAAAGAAAGCAGGCTACTTGCACTGTTCTAGCCTGGAAACAGTTGATACTAGATGGAGCCAATTCTGTAGTCTGCATTTTGTCTGATATGTTGTGAATTCTTTTTAATGGAGTGGTTTTTTTTTTTTCTCTAATTGGGTTTTACAGCTGAATTAAATCCTCACATTGCGCAATAGTGAATTCTATCATGACCAATGCTGGGTCAAGGACAGCTTGTAGAGCCACAGGTTGCATGTCACTGTCTGATTCACATAAATAATTTACAACTCAATAAAATCAATACTTTTTTTCCAGATAATATCAAGGACAAGCACTATGTTGTGAAATATAGAAATCCTACAGTAAGTATATTGTTCATTTCTTACACAATATTTCCGCAAGCTAATGGAGTCCATGCCCCTTGGGGGACCTACCAATTATTAGACTTGTGTACCGGCACAGTGTATTGCAATGACTTTGTTGACTGCTGACTGCTCTCAATTTCAGAATCAGCACTTTCAGCTGAGCTCACACCAATAGTGTAGCTTAAAAGAAGCTCCAAATGTAGTTTGTAGTCTTTGTATAGTGGTTTAAAAAGCGTGTTTCTTCAATTGTGCACATTGTTTATCTGTGTATAACAAATAGTTATGTCCAATCGTGGGCAGCCATAGCGCAAGGTTAGGGAACTGGTCTTGTGACAGGATAGCAAGTGTGTACCTTGCCCCCTAGTGTGTGGAGGGCAAATTCCTCTGTGTGTTACACACATGCATACCTGCAATGTTAAGCATTCACCCTTAATAAATACCTATAGCTCTTGCTGATACATGCTTATAACTGTAGTCTTTTTTTTTTTTCTCTCTCAGACCACTGCTTTATAGATTAGATGGAAAACTGATTCACATTCAAGAGCCAAGCTCTGTTGGAATGCCAGTGCAGTTTCCAGCATGTCATTGAGAAGTCCATGATGCTAATTGTTGAGCTGTGATAAACGTTAATGGAGAACTGAAATGCTTTCATTTAATGCAGGAATGTAACAAAGCACATTGGCCTGCATGTTTTTTTGTTTTTTTTTGTCCCCAATTCTAATGAATTTGCCAATTCCCATCCAATAGCCAGCTCTCCTCTATTATACACATGCAACAAAATGAGGTAAAGGTGCTTTCTCCAAGACACCTGCAGCCAACCAATGAATCTTTACAAATACAGGGTAACACTATCCACATTCTTCCTCATTTATAAGCTGAGACCATCACCATTGGGCAGTGTCGCTTCGATTGACAGGAACTAGAAAAATCCCTCATGTACACCATATGTTTTACACTCTTGTTTTAATGTTAGTCATGCTTGGACTAGCTGTTGAGTTATAAATATTTAAACATATTCCTATTACTACTCCTTCCACACTTTCTTTCAAGTTCATTAAGCAGGAGTGGTGTGTTCATGTCTTTAGGGACAGTTGGTCTCTTTTCGTTAATCTCGCAGTCTTCTCCAGAGAGGAGACCTGAGTGATGCAGTGTAGCCTCCCAGCTGCTACTGCTTCCACTTAATCACAGCCCCTTTAAAATGCATCAATAATGCAGCCTGTTATATTAAAGGACCAAATAAAAGAGGCTTTGAGAAACCAGTGACAATGCAGCGGATACAGCCTCCACAGATTTTTCTTTGAATTGGCTTTTTAAAGATTTTTTTTTTGTCTGTATTGCAGTACAATTGCGAAAATACACTGAAGCTCCACAAAAGCTGGTACAACCGAGCCTCTGCAATATACCTATGCTGCTGGCGGCTCTATAATTGTTTGGGGTTTGTTTAACTGGCCTTCCAATGGACCCCTGGTATGTCCACAAATGTCTCTGACAGGTAAACGCTGTGTGCGCTTCCTATTTCACGAGTCCTGCATTCATTCTAATGGGTTTGAACTCTTCCAACAGGACAATGCACCACCCCACGTCTAGAGACGGCAAATTATGGTTAGAGGAAAACTCATCTGAGTTTGTGGGTTTTGCCATTCACACCCAAGTCACCAGATCTCAACATTATTGAACACGTCTTGGATGCCATGCAAGTCCTACACCTCCTACAACAGAATTGTTGACTATTCTGCAGGAAATATAGTGTTCATTACCTATAGAACATTTCCGCAAGCTCGTAGAGTTCATGTCAAATGGGGGACCTACAAAGTATTAGACTGGTGTACCAGTTTTTCTGCCAGTGTAGACTCTGTGGAAGGAGTAATGTGCAGGATGCATAAGCTAGCCAAGGTACATAAGGCAATGTAATTGTTTCTAAAGCCTCCTGACAAGTCTCAGACCACCACATTAGTTCTATATAACACTGAAAGTTATAGAAAGTGCTTAATGACCAACGGTAGGCACTATGGAATGTGCTTTTTCTCTTTTGTAAGGAAAGGAAACACTTTAGCATTTGTTATTTTGCTCCCAAATGAATTGAAATGAATTGGCTGAATATTTTGTGTCCACTAAATGACTACTTTCCCATAACTGTCATGCAAATCAGGTTTCTGTGAACCTTTCAGAGAGACCAAGGTTCATGAACTAAACTTGCTCCTGACACTGATTTCTTTTTTAGCCGTTATTATTGATTTTCGAGAACAGAATGATATCTCAGTGAATGTCTGAGTCAAATGTCTATGAGCAGAAAGCGTTTGAAATCTAGTTATGAAAGACCACTTTGCCGTTGTGCTGCGATTTATTTGGCTGACTCGCAGGCGGGCTCATCATCTTCAACAATTTACAACAGTTTGCTGCATTCGCTATAGCTTAAATGCCTTAGGTGAGATTTAGAGAGCTGTGTAATGGCTGCCTATTGTGGAGGCGATAACCACAGCACGTTTCTGAAGTCTTGTCTTTGTAGATTGCTTCAAGATGGCATACAGATGGCACAAAGCTCTCTGTCCTTCGTGGCTTTGAGATTAACACTTAAACTGATGGAGCTCTGTAAACACAGGCTTTTTAGAGGTTGATGGAACACCTACGCACACACCTACACATGTGCACACACACACACACGGACAGAATTGTATCTGGACAGTAATGGAAGAAATCTGTCATTTAATTCTATCTGTGGGCAGCCATGGCTTATTGTTAAGGAGCTCGATTTGTAACTGAAAAGCTGCCAATTCAACCCCTGTTGAACAAGGCACCTGACTCACTAACTGCTCCCTGGACACTGTAGATGGGGGCTAGATCCTGCTCTGGGCAAGTGTGTTCACTGCCCCCTAGTGTCCGAGTTCACTAGTGTGTTTCACTGTACAGATGCAGAGGTCATATTACTCTGGGGGCAAGCACAGTAGGTCAATCACTTCACTTAGCTTTTCAGTTTTCCTAGTGGGATTCAACAGTTGTGAATGTTGTGAAGGTCAGCCCAGGTCAGCCTAGACAGAGTATCCAGCAACTCCTTCAGTAGGATGCTCACAAGCTAGCAATGAGAGGTTTGTCTCTCCAGCAAACCTTAGGCTCGTTGTATCCAGTCGGACTTGCTGTACCAGATCTGCAACCACTGGGCATCCACAGAAGGTCCCTCATCCATTGTCTACGCAGATTCCCAGCAATCATTTTGCTGAGATGAGATGTTGAGATGCAAGTCCTAGGTCTACTCCATCCAGTAGAAGTTGTCTAATATAGCTTGACCATGGGCTGGAACACCTGTACACCTGAACCTATTTTTTCAGTTACTACCAAAAGCTCTTCAGCAAATAGGGATGGCTTTGTAGATTTAGCCACAGACTGGTGCCACTGACCTTGGTCGAATTACCTTACAGCTCTAGGGTTCCATCCTGATCCTGGTTTATATGCATCTTTAAATAGCCATGTAGGTTTCTCCAGGTTCTTGGGTTTCCTTTCACCTCCCAAAACCATCCAAGTCAATGATTTGGTGAATATAAATTGCCCCTGGGCGTAAATAAATTTGTATCAGAATCCAATCCTGTCTCAGTGTACCCAGGATAGGCTCTACGTCCACCACCCTAGATACATGATCAGGATAAAGCTGTTAGGGCAAAATAAATGATGAATGGACTGGATTTTAAACACCTCTTCGCATTGGTTTTGTTTGATTTGGGCTCTGACTTTGTTAGCGATATGAAAACGATACCCTATATCCCACAGAGTTGGCCATCATGCAGTAATTTTTAAAAAGTAATGATGCCAGAGCATTCGTTGTAGTACTAGTCACCTGTCTCAGCCAAGCAAACAATTGGACAAAGTTTATGGCTTCACCTTGCCTTCCTGCACACGGTAATTGTGTTTAAATTGCTGGACGATGCAAGCGTAATAGGGAAATGTGATAAAAATGGGAGTGACTAACAGCTCCGAAGGAGAAGGTTTAAAAAAAAATATGATGTATAGAAACAGTGGTAGAAAAACACATAAAGCCTATGAACAATGGCCTTTTCTTTTTTCCCCGTAGAGCTTGAGTGCAGAGAGTCTTGCCTGCTGGTACACAGGATTCTTCCATTAATATTAAAGCCACGCTAGTAGACTTTTTTGACCTTGCTCTTGCTGGGTCTGGGTGCCCTGTGCCGAATACGATATTTAGAGTCTGTTTGTGTGCTGCACTTACCAACCCAGACCAACTCGATGTACAGGTGGGTTGGAGTGTGAGAGGTTATTGATTGTGGGATGTAATAACCTCGGTCAATGAAAATTGGATTACAGAACCTAGCTGAGATGAACATATGATCTGATTTATACCCGGTTGCAGACCACGTGAAAATATAGGGTTTTTGTGTGGTTTTGGCACAATCTTCAGTGTAAAGAAAGGGTATTTTGACAGTGTGTTGGAGGAAGTGATGAACATTCTTATGTGGGAGCTGGGGGAGAGAAAGACAAGTTAGTGAGCAAACTGGCGATCAATGCGTAGTATTCTTTTTCTAATTATTATTACAGATGTTTTATACCAAATCTTGCAAATAAGTCACACGGTCATGCTAAATGATTCCACTCAGGAACACTAAGGTCCATCAGGAAAAAGATGTGATATAACTTAGTGGGAATGTCAGACCTGAAGCAAAATATGACCAAGTTTTGTACATGTTTCTCTACAACATACAAATTATTCACTCTAATGTTGTTTTATGTGCATCCAGTTACCTTGACAACAGCCTTGTAAGTGTAAACTTCTGATTTCAGAAAAATGAAAAGACGGAGCCTTTGTGTTTTTATTTCATTGCGATTTTATTTTCTGTGAAGTTTTGTGAAGAAAGAAAAGAGATATAGTTCACTTTTACATCTGTTAATTCTGACAAGGAAAACAAAAAATGACTTATTTCTCCGTTTCTTGTATTTGGATTTTATAATAAAAATCAAATAACCATTTGTTTTCCATTGTTAAATTTCTGTTTGTGAACTCGAACGACCAAAAGATACATGGACCTGTGCTATGTCAAGTTTGTATTTTCTTCCTTTTGCACTCCCGCTGACACTTGATGCTGCTATACTGACTGGATAACTATGTGTAGCCCAGCAAACTTTTATCAAAGTGTTTACTTTAATCTGACTGGTGGGATTACACACTTGTTCTGTTTTGAAATGTTACATATTTTTTTTATCCTACAGATTTTTTGTAATGTCATGGAGTAAAAAGTAAGATATTGGACTTTGAAATGTAGTGAAGTCCCCCAAAATAAAAATACTCCACTCAAGTACAAATATACAAAAAATGCTATTTAAGTACAGGTTACAATGTAAAGGGGACTGAACTGGCAACCTTTTGGTCTCAAGGCTCTGGTTCTCCAAGTTTGAGCCACATCTGCGCCTTTCAGACAGGGTTATATGAAGTGTTAGAGAATTCTTGACTCTGACTGGCCAAAATCAATAGCTATGATGTGTAGGACCAGGAGATTTTACTTAGCCTTCATTAGAGTCTTGAGTTTTAGAGTTTGTAACAGTCTTTTTGTAGACAAAATAATTGTATTGGAAAAAATTGTATTGTATTGTATTGTATTGGAAAAAGATCCAACTCCAGTTCATCACGCCAACGTCAATGATTTATTTATTTATTTTTACAATGTCACACCGATATCTATCCTATTCCTTGTATATAAAAAACATATTGTAACAAATCATTTCCCCAGAAATTATCCAACCCTTTCTAAGAGAAAAATAAATCCACATTTTTTTTAAATCGTTTTAAACAGATGCTGGGGATTTTTTTTTTGGAGTTCCAATCATTTTTGTCATCACGACCTTTAATAAACTCTTGTGGGGTGCCTCATTAATATTCATAAGATGATCCCTGATGATCATTGACATTTATTAGGTTGACTCCCATAAGTTCCAAAATATGGAAACTACCCACCCCCACCCCCCAAAAACAGTACACTGGTTTCTGAAAGTGTAGAAGACAAGGGCAATATTTTACTTCAGTGTCTGCAGACCTATTTTCTAAAGGTGAAGCAGATTTAGTCACAGAACTGTGGAATCAGAAAGGTAATCTTATGCAGCATTCTGTCTGTTTGAACTAAGTTTGGCTCTGAATCGACTCACCTGATATAAATAAGTCAATTAACATGCCATGCGTTTTGGGTTACAGCATTGCTCATGGGCCAGGGCCAGGGCAGGGCTTGGGCTGTTGTAACAAGCCCTGGAATAGCCACACCATGAGCACTCTAAGAAATTTCTATGAGTTATTTAGATAATCAGGTGTATGTTTAGCCTGTAGGCACAACATGCACTGAACCTTTAGCATTAGCAATATCATAATGGATAGATGTGTGGAGATGCAAACAAAACAAGTACATGTCTTTTCCCTATATTGAACTGGTGTTTGAAGCACAAATTCTGACTTCTCCTAGTCCCCTCCTAAAACCCTGGCTGTTGTGTAATGGTGGCAAATTCAGTTTTTGCCTTCAGAGGTGTGTTTACATAGGCTGGCCTGTGAGGCGTACATGTATATCACTTGAGCTGAATATCTCTCCTTGTGTATAACACTGAATGGCATTGTAACTGTTGCAGAGAAATTGAAGCCATTTGGCTGCTTGATTGGTTGGTTTCACAGTGCAAAAAAAATGCTAGCTAAGGGAAAACATAGCATTCACTGGACAGCTGTAAGCAAAGCTTCATCAAGTGTGTAAACTTAAAACCACTTATTGACCACTGTGCTGGCACACAGGAATTTGACCTCAGCATTTAAGATATCCTTGCCAGTAAACACACACTAGGGGACAGTGGAGAGACTTGACCAGACCAGTGGGCAACACTTTCTACGGCACCCAGGGAACAGTTGGGAGTGCCTTGCTTAAGAGCACTTCAGGTGTGTCCTGTGAGTTTGGGGAGATCGACCAAGCAACATCTCCAAACCAGTTCTTAACCACAAACCCATGGCTGTCCCTGAATTAATTTGGTATATTTATTTTACTTCTAGAATTCTTTTTATTTCACAGCAAATTAAAATATTGAGAAATGTAATGAATAAAAATACCAAACCAATTACATTACTTGCACAGTAATGTTTAAAATTTTTAAAAGAAATTAAGTGTATTAGACAGAATATGCCCTAAGATTAAAACAACACAACAATGTTCTACGGATAAATAAATGGATTGAATAAATAAATAAATGGTCTGGTCCAAGAGTTGGTGCAAAACAACTAAAAGCCTTTGGACCCACAGTACTGAGACGATGGGATAAAACATGACAGCAGGACATGGTTACATGGTGGTGGTAAAAAAAGAAACAAAAGTATTTAATATCAAACTTTTCTTTGTCCAGTCTGTTTTCCCAAGACATGACTGCACTGAACTGTTTATCCTCAATATAAGATTTGAAACATTTTTCTCCTTCTTTGTAAATTCAGCTCATGAGAAACACCTCTGTCTCATTTCATCTCCGATCTTAATTTAAGATCTTAAAAACCCTGTTTATTTATCTGAAAAAAAAAACAGCTCTTGAGATAACAGTAAGAACCTAATAATATTTGATCAGCTTAGAAATGAGCTGCACAACAATATCAGAAAAGTGTCTCGGTGATCAAATTCAAGGCTGTGTATTTTATCTGTGTTTCTTGAGTAAATATAGAATTGGACAGGATCATTTGTCTTAGATTCATTTGTTATGCTTCTTATTTCTCCTGGGCACGGGGTAACGTCGAAAAGAGTTTTGGATATGAATAAAAATTGTGGAGGAATAAAGATCAGCCATAACATTAAAACCGATGGAGTGATTAACATTACAGGATGTTAATTACAGATAACAGAAGTGATTAAACATTAAACATTATTACATTAAAATTTTAACAGTAAAATTTCTTGAAGCTGATACGTTGGATACAAGAAAAATGTAACTCAAATCAGAGGGTCTTGGGGGGTGTTTGTGGTATAAAGTGATTAATACCTAGGGCTCCAAGGAACATCAACTAATATAAATATATATATATATCTCAGAGGTAGGTAGTAACATTCCATTTATTTCATTACACTTACTTGAGTAACTTTCTGGCTAAATTGTACTTTTTTTTTTACAAACCGGATTCCAAAAAAGTTGGGACACTAAACAAATTGTGAATAAAAACTGAATGCAATGATGTGGAG
>JAOVVF010000026.1:15015379-15032888 GCA_028565595.1 Duopalatinus emarginatus
GGGGGGGGGAACTTCAGGGTTGCATGTTTTTAGATCTTAGTGAGGACCAAAAGTCCCTGCAGGGATTAGAATAGCTTTGCATTTTGACCTTGACTTTTTGTTGCTCCCCATGTGGAAAATAAATAAATAAATAAAAAAATAAAAAAATAAATAAATAGGAGATCCAAACTGTTTCCTTCCTCAGATTTTGGGTCTAGCTTTAAGAATTTGCTTTAATATTTGTCAGTGGAAGGTCCTCCTAGAAAGTGCAAGACAAAAGAGTGTGTGTGTGTGTGTTTATACAGTAACTCTTTGGTCCATTTGATTCACTTACCCCCTTCTGTGACTGTTAAATATATTACCATTGCAATTTTCTTGTCGCTTTATTTTATTTATTTATTTTTTTTAACTGACTCACACACTCCTTTTCTCTAACACCTGCTGAGCCGTGTGTCGTCCCTCATGTTGTCCTTCACGTCAACAGCGGACACCGAGCTGGCAGTAATTGCAGAGGGCATCACAGATGGGCATCAGGAGATGCCAGAGTTGATGTGGCCAATGATAGCATGATACACAGAGGGACTGATGGGCTTTTTTAGAGACAGGAACAGTGTAAGTGTGAAAAGAAGTACAAAGGTTTTGCAGCTGTGAGATTTTTGCCTGATGACCAGAAATAAGCTGACTGACTGACTGCCATTGATTACGATCCACATTTAGACTAATGATATAATACCAAAATTGTGTAACTACAGACTTTGGCACTATTTAAAGATTTGTGAGATTCTCCTTATGCACATGAGATGGGGTTTCCCACAACAGAGGTGGGTGTGTTTCTTTCTTTCTTTGTTTTTCTTTTGTTTTGGTTATAAATACACATTTAAAAGGTCCCAGCTTGGACACTGCTGAAGACGACAACCTCGGAGGTCTGTACTACACTTAGCTGATTTTAATAAATAGATCAGGACAACAGACCTGTGTAACCCAATTCTGAATATGAGCGTTAACTTTAATTGACAAATTTGACTCATTGAATTTGACCGAGTTTCACTCTTTTGAGTTTGGCTTGGTTCAGTTTGGACTTTTGTTGATAGATTTCATTTTGACTGATTTGGACTTGCGTTTGACTTACTTGGTACTGATTAACTTGACTTTGACTCACTTGAATTTGACTGAATTTAGTCTACTGACTCAGGAGAGTTTGACTGATTTGACTTGACTGCCAAATGACTAAAAATCGTGATCAGCCAATATATATTTTGGGCTTGAGTTATTTATATATATATATATATATATATATATATATATATACATAATTGGTTTTGATTTGCTTGAGTTTAATTGAGTAGTTTGACTCATTGAGTTTGACTCTATTCAGACTCAGTTAATTGTGTGTTAATTGTTAATTGTGTTTATCTACCTTGACATTGATTTATCTGATGTTAGTTCACTTGAATTTGACTAGTTTGAGTTTAATTTGAATGTAATTTGATTTAGACAAAAATAATGTTTATATCAGCTGAAGACTACTACTTAAACATAAACATCTAAATATTGATGTACTATTTACAATTTAAAGCTGCTGACTTATACCTAAGCTAGTTATTATTTTTCTTACCTTTATAAATCCTTCCTCCTGTGTTAGGGTTGACTAATATAATCATACTCATAATCAGACCCTAACCATGACTACATGATTAAATCCAAAATGATTGAAAATACAGTTCCAACCAAATATATATTTTTGAGATGTATTCAAGGAAAAAAACTTCAATCTTCAATGGTTTTCATCCACTCTTGCTGCTAACTTCTTAAGATTTGCTCGGTGAATGTGACTCAACTACCAGTTAGTGTAGAAAAGATTCCGGATTTGACTGTGTACCTAGGGATATTAGATTTTAGATATAATATAGCTTGCAGTCAATGAGGAAGTGATCCAGCAGTTACCACATGTTGCTAATATATGATGTATGGCTAATACATGAGGGGCTTGGCTATGAATAGGCTAGAAGTTCTTATTTCCGATGATTTCCGAGAAACAAAACGTATTAGGGTGGGTATTTTGCATCAGCTCCGTGGCAACGAAAGTTGCTCAGCACCACAAAGGTGCCATTTGAGGTTTGAAGTGGCACTTAGCCAGCTCCCAGCACCATTCTCTCCCTCTTCCCATATGGGACGTCAGCTGGGAACCCTGCAGCCCCTCCATTAGAAATGACCACGGCGGACTGTGATTCATTTCAGCCAGAACAGTTGCCAGCGCAGCTTTCGGATTTATTCATTAATATGTAACCAAGGCTCCGTTACATTGACGTTATTCATATCCTAGTCGAATATTTGGCCGATTTTCAGCCAAGGACTGTTTCCAGTTATGTGTGTACACTTCATCACAGCAAATCTTTATTATAATGGTTATGTAATATATGGATATCTGATGGATATCTAACCCATTGTAAATGTCCGGCTCTCTGATGCATGCATAACAGTGCAAATTCATCACACGTACACACGTTTCTCCAATGCATCAGTCCTGTGTATGACTGAACTGCTAGATAAGGGAGCAGCCCTAAAGCATGTAGCTGCTGAGTGTATCAGAGCACTTTTGTGAACCAGGTACCTCAGCATTCTGGGAGTTTTATGTCACGGTGGCTGCAAGCAGGTAAATTACAGCAGCAGGAGTTGATGGTCCGCTAATGCGGACAGCCCTGGGGAGCTCAGTGCTCGGCTCTTAATTATCTCACTGTAACCATGCATTTCAGATGGTGCTTTAAGATAGCCGAGCTGACCACGCTACGCTCTGATGCAGGCCTTTTACCTCACAGAGCGCTTCATTTGAGATTGTGTTTCTGTCTGGTTGTGTGTGAAGAATGCCAGGTGGTTTTGACTGGGGTAGAATTGATAAGTCTCACCATGAGCTGATATTGAATCACAGAGGGCCACTGGGGCTAACAGAGCACTTATCGCTTGGCTGAGACATGATAAGAGCGGATGGCTGCCTGAGGTCTGATGAAGCCTGTTGTCAGGCTTGCCTCATGTCCATGAGGTTAAAGCTTGTCTCAAGCCCTATTCCCTAAAATAACCACATTGGCGCTTAAGTTTCCTTAACCTCAATAATTAAAACTATACAAATACTTGGAATTGGAAAACACGTTTACAAAATAACTAAGGGAAAAATGTTGGGGGGACTCTGATCTATTCGACTGAGTTTGACTCACTTGATGTTGTATGATTCGGGTAATTTGTGAAAAAAAATGATTGAGTTGATTTACTTAAGGTTTGACTCTGATCTTTTCGACTGAGTTTGACTCACTTGATGTTGATTATGATGTTGACTAACCTGATTGTAATTTAATTGAGTTTGACTCAGTTAAACATATTTGATTGATTGGGATGCCTGTAGTTTAACTGAGTTTGATTCACTTTAAAAGTTATACTGACTTGATGTTGATCAACTTTTTGTCTGAGTTTGGCTCATTTTAGTTTGACTCAACTGAACTCGACACACTTGGAATCACAAGTTGGAATCACGTGTTGTTGATTAACTTGAGTTTACCTTACATAAGTCGAGCAAAATTGATTTGACTGGGTCGACTTATTCTAGTTTAACTGTTGAGTTTGACTTATTTGAGATTTAACTTTTTGACTGGTTTGACTCAGTCGAGTTTGACTTGGTTAAGTTGAACATATTTGATTAATTGGGTTGGTGCACCTTAGTTTAATTGCTGAGCTTGACTCACATGATCATCAACTTTTTTGACCAAGTATGACTCACTTAAGTTAGTCTCGCTTACTTAACTTGATGCAGTTGCCATAAAGATCCTGTATTCTGTAAGTACATTGAGTGAATTTCACTCCATGAACACTTTGCACTGTTTCAACATGCCCTTTCTAGTCATTTTCTTCACTTCTTATTTTTCACAAGTCTGATTCTTCTGGAATTTTAGAGCTAGGTCCTCTAACCTTCAGCTGTTCAGTGAACCCTGGCAAATTCCCCAACATGGGAGAGCAGTCTCTATCAGGTGCTCATAATCAGACACCGCCGTCCTGGAGAAATACAGTTTGCTTCTGTTTAATAATTCTGCAGCCTTTGTGTTGCTTGCCACTTGCTGTGTGTGTGGACTGGAGAAATGCTAGCCTGTGCACTTGTCTGAGGACTTGGACCTCTTCACTTCAATTATAGCTAAACACAAGTGCTCACTCGGAGCTTGTTGTTCTTGCCCTTTTTCCTAGAAATGGCTTTGGCCGTGTGATGCATGGAAGCACGCCATATAAAACAAATGTATATGAGGTGATCTTGGTCTCTTACTTAAATGCATTATTGGCTTCCTGACTATTTCAGATGCTACCCTATTTCTTTGGAGTGCTTTAATGGAGCCCCAGTTTCCATATCAGTGTAGTGTTTTTGAACAAAATGAAGGTGCCTTTTGAACACTCAGACAAAGAGTTAAACACAGTCTTGACAGACATAGACTAATTTCCATGTTAACAAATTCACAGTACTGTCTGATATGTTTGAGGGCTGTTGTTCAAAGCCCTGAGCAACATCCTCTTAATAAAAAGGCATGTCTACGATTACTAACTTGACTGGCAAGAGAGCAGCAGTGATTAGTCTACTAATAGGATAATGGGCCAACTGTTGTATAATTACACTTGACTTGGCCCATTTAACTCACCCAGTCGGTGAAGCCTTCAAACAGGGCTAAATGCTTTACAATGGACTGACTGCATATCTCGAAGCCCCTTATCCCTTCAGAAAGTCTCTTGATAGCTATTAAAGGAAGAGAACAAACACTTTTTGGGGAGGGATCAGATTAGATTTCTCTACTATTAAACTTCCTGCCGGTTTGTTTCCAGCAGCTTTGCCGCCTTCTTAAAACAGATCAATAGAAAAGAAAAACCTGAGCCAGGCTTCTTAGTCTCCCTTCAAACAGGGGCCCAAAATTCTGTCAAACAGGCCATTGAATGGAGCATCGTAACATTTTTCCTTGCATTAGCTCATCCAATTAATTATATAATGCATCAGTTCAGCAGGTGTATTAGCCAGGAAAATGCCAAACCGCACAGTGCAGTTTGCACCTGTGGTCTAATTGAAAAATGTATCTGAGCAGCCTGAAGCCTTCCAGGAGCTAACTGTGATTTTTTTTATTTTTATTTTTTTGCTATTCTGATTAAACCACTGGAACAGATCATACAATGTCTATGGGGTTGTATACTACAATACTCTTACTACTGCTGATCACTGTACTATACGCGACCGATATCTTAATCTGCTACTGCTGTTGTTCCATCACCACAGCTAATACTTCAACTACCATTTGGGGCACTGTTTATACTAGTATTACTACAATTTTTGATTATACTGCTAATTATATTACGACTACTACTACTACTACCACTACTACTACTACTAATAATAATAATAATAATAGGTAATGCTGTCATTGCTTCTCTTACCTGTGATATATGTATTATCACTAGCGATACTCCTAATGCTACTATTACTGCTACGATTTCAGTACCACTAATGCCACAACTACTAACAAAGCTTAAAGTATATACACATTTTAATACTGCTGTACTAGTAATACTATAAACATGGATCCACTGATCCACTACTACTATAACTAATGATAATAATTAAATAATACTATTATATTGCATATAGTGTATATACACCTTTAATGCTGGTATACTAGTACTACTATTTCCATGGATAGCTCTGATCCATTAATAATTATAATTTATAATACTACTTGTGTCTATATATTTTATATATATATATATATATATATATATATATGATGCAACTTCTATTACAGTTTAAGATTCATAGAAGTATTTGTAGATAATCAGACTGCAATCTTCACAGTTCTGAAGGTTCCGTCCATAACACTTCATGACAGACATTTACACTACACACTGCATCCGCAAAGCAACTGGCATTGTACATGACCCCACACACTCTTCACACTCCTACCATGCAGACTGTGCAACTGTTTCTTTCCACAAGCTATTCTGCTCTGGTCTGAACAAATGCACACATCAGTGACTGGACTGAACACACACACACACACACACACACACAAACTTTTTCAAACTGTCTACACATCTGCTGCTAACATCTATCCAACTGGATAACATTAGTATGTTGCTGCTAAACTGTAAAGAGTACAGTGTTTACATTTATACAGAAACATTTCTAAAAACTTCTAAATACAATGTTCACATATACTAAAATGAACATAACTGCAACTTACTGCTACCTCTAACTGGTGGGCTAACTACACTGTTCCCTCCCTGTATTTATAGTTTAGTGTACATTGCATTGCGTTTAGTCTTGTTTATTTATTGTATATTATCTCATGTATTTATTGTAAATTGTCTTGCGTCATTGCACACGCTACTGCACATGTGCACTTTACGTTGTATTGTGTATTTTATTGTTCTGTGTAGCACCTTGGTCCTGGAGGAACGTTGTTTCATTTCACTGTGTACTGTACATCACTGTACATGGTTGAAATTACAATAAAAAACACTTGACTTGAGACAACTGTGTGTTGGACCTGTCACATTAAACAGGTGTATATATATAGTAACCCCTTTCTCCACCTTGACAATCCTGCTCTTGTAATGTACATATTTATCTTTTTCTACTATTTTTCTAACCCCTTTTATTCTGACCTTACTGAAGGTTTGAGGTTATAGATACATGCTTCCAACCATGCTGCTTGTTCAGACAGTGATTTCAGGAAAAATGTACTTCAAATTAAGCTGTTTACAGCCTAACACTTTTCTCTATATCAGTAATAATCTCAACTGTTTTTAAAATGATATGCAAGCTTTATTCAGAAGTTAAAACGAGAATTAAAATGATGTATAATTCTTAAATAATATATAGCAGGGAAAAGGGGGAAACTAAATTACAGACAAGACAAAATACAGGCCTTTTTAAATCAATAAAGCAACTTAATTCTCTTGGTAAAAAGTTATGAAATACATACATTAAAAAATCCTTGCCTTATAGAAGGTGAGGTGAATCTGAATAATAATGAAGGATCACTTTTATGCTTCTCTGTTGGAATATTCAGTAACTCTGCACCAGATAAGTCTCGATATTGTCAAATACACTGGGTATTGAAAAATGCACTAGAGTGCTGGAAGCCTAAACATTTCAAAGCAAAATTTTTTATTCTCGGGAGTGTTACATATCTGCACGATAATTCACACTTGAGCAAACAACAGTATACTGCTAAGATTAGTATAAGCATAGAGTGGACACCAGAGACAATTTAAACACTACTGGTGGCAGTTTATCACTGGGTATATTACTGCTCTGAATGTATAAACCATTTCATCCATGGAAAAAAAGATAACACTTAGATATAAATGAGATGGAAATGTGTAGCAGAGTGGAGACTGAAGGATTAGACCAATCTGCTGTCTCTTTGGGTCAGCTTTGGCACCCGGGCTGTACACTACAGTCATTATTATTGAGGTTCATCATAGCATTTGCAATTATACAAAACCTTGGTGGAGGATGATTTGCTGAGGAATTGGCCACTTTTACCCACTTATTTAGTCTCTTGTCATCTCCAAATTGGGCTACTACAAGCCGCTTCTGAGCCACTGGAACCCGAATGAGTCAGAATGCAGCTGTTTTCAATCTTCCCTCAAACTCACCCCACTGCTCACTTCTCTCTATGGGCTTGTTCTAGCCTCCAGCATTAGATTTAAAATGCTGATACTTTTCTACAAAGACAAAAAAAGGATCAGCCCCCTCCTACCTCAAGACTCTGCTCAAACCTTGATTCTGACCGGGCTCCTGAGTGGCGCATTTGAAAAATGTTCACGAGTTTGAATCCAGATGATGCACCGCCAGCTGTGGTTTGAGTCCAGGAAAGCAAAATTGGATATGCTCTCTAGGTGGGAAGGACACTGTAATTTACTCAGAACTTTAGGTATAAGGTTTGACCAACCCATTTGAAGCCACCTCCCTGGTGGCTACTGAGTAACAGGGGAGGGCAGCTAGCTAGTGGGCAGTGATTGGCAACTGACCAATGTGGGAGAAAAATGAACTGTCCCCATGATCCATCCAGACAATGCAGACAGACATTAAGACTGAAACTAATCTAGATGATTTAAAAGAAAAAGCACAGTCTGTACTCAACCTGGCCTAACCTGGGGGTAAAATTTTGACCTATTTGTACCAACATGAGAAAGTTTAGTGTGTAAACTTTAAGGCATTAATGTAAATTCCTCTGAATAAAGGCATCTGCCAAATTTTGTGGAAGTAAATGACATTCCTTTAGTTCAAATCTGGTTCAGGTTATAAGGTTTTATATTGTACCAACTTAAATGTAATGTATTAAATGTATGTCATGTAATAATGAAGCTTGATGAGGACATAGCATGGCCTACAAAGATGGCCACTACCTCTACTTCTAAACACATGCGCACTTCTGACATCCACCTTCACTACTTCACTACCCCACTACTGATTTCTCACGCATCAGAACATAATTACATATACACACCTTTGCATAGACTCTGGACTTGCATTTATTGTGAAGTATTGATCTTAATTAGAATAAGTTTCTAAATAAACCACAGTTGGTAGTATTACTGAATCCCAAGAAGGCGTTCGCTAAGGTTTTTTCTTTGTCCATAGAACTTTATTCCCTGATTGGTGTGAACAGTTACATTTGATTTTGCCAAGACTGCTTGTATACATTCTACATGTCTCTTCTCTGTCACCCCCCTTTTAACTCTTTACCCTTTTTAAACTGCTAGGCTCAACCCAGTTACCCCGGACTAAACCAGTTTTCGGGCACAAAGAATAATGTAAACATGCAAATACAGACAAAACACTAAATCGAACACTAATATCTTAGCTTACTGAAAAGTTTGTAATTAACATTTTTGCATTTAACCTGTCTCATGGGATTCATTCACATAAAAAGGTCACATAACTTATGATGGCCGATTACATTGCAAGGCTATAGAAGGTTTATCCAACATCTCCTGCTTTAATGTACATGTAGTATTTTGTTATTTGGACAATGTGCACCCAATAGATATCAGAAACATTGGAGGACATTAAAAAATCCAATGTAAACTAAACGGGATGGTAAAAACAGGACAGCATACACGGATCACCAACAAAGTACAGGCCATTATTCTGGAATCTATCAATCACAAAACTAGACATAGGCAGGATACCATGCCAAGGGCTAAAAGATTAAAGACTCCTGATCCCTTTAGATCTTTCTCTTCCAATCTTCACACCTCAGGCAAGCATCAGAAAAAGCCCACAAGTCTCTGTACTGAAAATAACTATGATTTTAAAATTTATTCTTTCAGCTAAAATTACAAGAGCTGTCTAATGCATGTCCAGTAGCATCCCACCAGGATGTGACGGGTAACCAGCAGAATGCAATAAATTTCTGTAATGTTTTATACATTTTAAAAATATTTTATAATGTCACATGCTATCCTGACTGTACTGATTTTAAATCCAAATAACTTTAGTCACCTTAGTGGGACCAGAAGGTCCCAGGTTCGAAGCCCAAAACCTCCAAGACTGAAGTGCCCTTGAGCAAGGCACCTAACCCCAAATGCTCCCTGGGTGCTGTGCATAAGGGGCTGCCTACCACTTTGGGCATGTGTGCTCACTGCCCCATGGTGTGTGTGTGTTTGACAGCATGGATGGGTAAAATGCGGAGGTGAATTCCACTGCATAGTGAACAGAAGAGTACTCACTTTCACATGCTGATAAATTGGACCCATTTACTGTATGTCTTGCATTTGTTTTGATGGGTTTGGCCTCCACATCTGAGTTTGGGGTTTTGCCTTTTCCCACCAAAGTCAACAGGTCTCAATGTTATCACACATCGAGGATGCCATGCAAAGTCCTGTGGGAAACAGAAATCCTACACTTCAGAATACAACAGAATTGTAGACATAGTGCATGCTGTTCATTGCCTACAAAATATTTCATGGCGTCCATGCCCAATGAAGGACCTGCCAAGCATTAGACTGGTGTACCTGGTGTTTTTCTGACACTTCAGTTTGTAGCGCTTTTATCACTGGATATTGTCACAAAGCAGCTCCACTTAATATATCTAAAAACCATAAGTATTTATACTAGAATAAGTTTCCGAGCTAATTTAGGATTTATGGTATTACTGGATGCCAAGAAGGTGTTTGCTTCGGTTGAGGTTGCTAAGGTTGAGTGGTCCGTTCCCTTTTCCTGTCAGTCACTTATTTCAAGAAATACTATTTCCATAAGACTAGATTCATAAAAATGGTGTCCTTTTTGCGAGAGCCCCGTTTGTCTTTGCATCATCCGAGGAATACCTGCAGCATCTGCATACAAATCGGGGCTTTTGTTTCAGATTCGTTAATTAAACCCCAAAATTCAGACACCTGCTTTCCGATGTTCAACACATAGATCTCCAACAGGGGGATTCAATCAGACCCGCAATCAATATTAACTCCTCCTGAAATGTCTCGCAATCAGAGGCAATTTAGGCTAATGTCAGTACATAAAATTAATATTATAGCTGTTTTTCTTAGCGTTAACACAATATTCCTCTCGGCTCGTGGCGTTGCCTATAACATTCATGACAGCCATGTGGTACACGCTAAAAAAAGAAAAGAGCCAAGGACTGCTGTGTCGATCAGGCAAGAGGAAGTGTGTGAAAGAAAAGCAGTCTGCTGGAGAGAGATAAAAATGTTTATGATTTTAAGAAAAGGACCATGACGTCTGTGTGCATGCTGTGTCCTTGAGCCAAGCATTTAACCTGAAACCTGGTCAGGCAAGTAGCGAGCTGGGAAATATCAGGGATGTAGTTTAGCATTTAAATTTTTGAGGCAATCCCTACTAATTAACACTAAATGCTGGTATAAAAATGTGACATGGGAAAAAAAAATACTTGGTAGGGCTCCACAAGTTTCTGTAAGCCATGAACACCATACATTCTGCAGAACGGTCCATGATTCCGTTGTATTCCGAGGTGTCAGCCAACACCACCCTGTGTACTTTGCATAGCCATATTTGTACCAGTTGTTTTTGGCACAGTGTATATAGTGTATATTTAAAGAGTGGCACCCATATTATTGATCACCATAGCAACAAGTGCACAATGAGTTCGGCTCTATTAAAAAAAAAACCCAGTGCGTTTAATTTATTTCTTTTAACATTGCAAATCTGTTTCTTTTTCTTCATTAATTTCTTAATAATAATTATAAAATAATTATTTTTGATTTGCACAGATTCTATAAAACGTGCATATATTCATCTTCTTATATATCTGTAGAGATGATTAAAATAAGCAAAACTATTACTGACCTCTTAACTTATTAGCAATTAACACATCCACACACAGTGTTTTTAACCTGCTCACATTTATTCTCCCGTCAACCGAGTATCCCCTGAGCCCAGCGTGAGGTGATGTATCACCAAATTAAAACACTGAACTCATCTATCCTCAGCATACAGACCTGGTGCAGGAGCTAACAAGCACCCTTGGGGTTGGGGTTTGTGGTCAAAAGCTCTGACCTATACATATATGTGTGTGTGTATATATATATATATATAAATAAACGAATTGCCCTGTATAAGTTTGAGAAGTTAACCTTTTTGACAACTCTTACAGTCATAAAGTCATGGAAGTGCATTATAGCTAAGAAATTAGAATAAACTAAAGAATAAAATATTCTAGATGGAGATTGCAGTACTGTGCCACCTCTACAGCTTGATGGAAAGCTGAGGAATTTCTGACATAAAGCTTCGCTGGCAATGTGCAGCTTTCATTGCTGACAGAAGCAGAACTTTTCATCAATGCCCAAAACATTGAATTCCTTTTGTTGCCATCATAGAAATTTAAAAAGGTATTCATGCAGTGAAACACACACACACACCAGTGAACACTAGGGGGCAGTGAACATTTGCCCAGAGCAGGGGGCAGCCCCAAACCATGGTGCCTGGGCAGCAGTTGGGGGGCTTAGGTGCCTTGCCTAAGGGTGTCTCAGTCTTGTCTTGCCCTGTGTGAGGATCGAACCCAGAACCTTCCGGTCATGAGACTGGTTCCCTAACTACTAGGCTACGGCTGCCCCTCTAATAGATCCTAATAGTACATTTCTTGTTGTTCTACTATAAATATGTATCAAACGTTTAGATACACAGATCTGCCATAACATTAAAGACCACAAAATAATAATGTTGATTATGAAAAGTGAACCACTCATTGACCATTGTTGCACACATGGAGGAATTTGAGTTCCACATTTAGCCCATCCATTCAGTGAAACACACACATTAGGGACATTGACCACACACTTGCCCCGAGCCATGTGCAACCTTATACATGGCCCAGGGAGCAGTTGGGGGTTAGGTGACTTGCTCAAGGGCACTTCAGTTGTCCTGTAGGTACCAGGAACCTAACCTTCCGGCCAGAAGGCTGGTTCCTTAATCACAGGTCCATAGCTGCCCCCATTACAATTATCTCATTAAAGTGACACCTGTCTGAGGCTGGGATATATTAGACAGGAAGTGAAAGGTCAGTTCTCAAAGTAAATATGTTGGAAGAAAGACAGTTGTTAGTACCTACCAAAAGTGGTCCACAGAAGGACAACTGGTGAACCAGCAACAGGGTCATGGGGGCCCAAGACTCAATAATGTATGTGCAGGCTGAAAGTGATACTGTCTGGTCAGATCCCACAGAAGTATCTGCTTCCAGCCTCTTGGTGCCACAGATACCACAGAATACCTTCAGAGGTTTTGTGGAGTCAGTGCCTCCATGAGTCAGAGCTGTTTTGGCAGCTGCTGTTAGTTGTAGCTGACTGGTTTGTAGAGGCATTTGGACTCTTAATGATGTAGCTTATTGTCTTTATTTATTAATTTAAATATTTTTGCTTACCATTTTATGGAACAATTAATTGTATTGCTTTATCATACATTGTTACTGAATTTCTTCTCGTACCCTTAATCGCTTAACATGCAGTGAGTGTTATTGTGCATTTTTTTCCACTTCAGACTCAAATACCTCTAGAAATTCTGTACTGCCAGAACCTGCTTTTTTTTCTTAAAAGTGTGATGCATTTAGGGCCCAAGGGCTTAGTATGAATACAAAACACTCTGACCACAGTAGACAGTTGAGCCCCAGAGGGGGTTTTATGCATCTTCTCAGACTGACTCAGTGTGCCTGCTTGAGGTGCTGCTAGTGTTGTTGTGCAGGAGTGTAGCGCATGGCCAGTCGGTGGCTGAGGAGTCAGCTGGAGGATAATCTTCCTTACTAGAAATGTCACAGGAATACATGATCATTTTGGGGATTTTATACCATTTTTCAAAGTGCTAATTTAGTCATTTCCAGTTTCACTTAGAAGTTCAAACCTGTCATTAAAAGTCACACAGAAGTCAGGGCAGCATGTATTGCATACTTTCCTCAAACGTACAGGAACCAACATTATTCAAACTGCTGCTCGTAGGAAAGTTCAGAAGGACTAAGTTATTGACAGATAATCACATGATACTAACCTGACACGGCCATGTCTTTGCAGATGTGGTTTTTTTTTTGTGTTTTTTTTTTTACAACATTCAAAGAATTTGACAATTTCTCACGTGGGAGGTTTCACTGGTTCAGTCTCTTGTCATCCCAAGACTTGACTTGCTGCTACTTACTCCTGGCTGGCTCTCCTATGCATGCCATCAGGCCCCTGCAACTGATCCAGAATGCAGAAGCTCAACATATCTTTGACTTTCCTAAGTTCATGCCCTTTCACTGGGTTCCTCTAGCAGCCTGCATCAGATATAAAAAGCCACAAAGATACAAAGCCAAAAATGCTCCAGCTCTTCCCTGCCTGATGGCAAGATGCTTACCCAGAGCCATTTGTGCTTTAAATATGGCTTGGCTTGACTTGACCCACCACCATCCAAGACACATGGGAAGCAAGCCTCCAGAGTTTTCCATGTGTTGGCACCAAGGTTGTGGAATGAACTCCCATTCTGTCTATACTGAAGAATTGTTGTCTTCAAACACCGATTGAGTACACCCATCTTTTGAGAGCACTTAAACACTAACTCAGTTTGGCTTTAACTTTGCACTTATTGCTGTTATTATTGTTTACTATCTTGATCTCTCTATAGGTTTTGCATAGTTAGGGAGTACTTGTCGGTTATAGGACTTTTTGTATGTTGTTTATTGGGGTACTATATGAATTATTCCTGGCTGAATCCTAGCTCCAAGTCCTTTGAATTCTGGTCTTCCATCACTAGCTTTGGATATTCCGAGTTACTGACTGAGCACTACTAAATGCCATAAATAGAGATGTTAGCCAGAGGGGCCATAGTAACCAGAATGCAAGGGAAATTACACTCCCTTCCACATTCAACCAGTATTGGTAACTTGCAGCCTACTGCTGACAGTGTCAATGTTTTTGCCCCTTGTTGCACCCTGATTGGCAGCCCTCAGTGCATGGAACTTTAAATAATGCATTAAATACCCTGTCTTCTCCTCAGATGTTCTTCTGTGCTGTTATATTCTCATCTGATTTAGCTACCAGCTAGATGCACCTAGTTGTGCTCATTGTTGCCACTACTTGGGGTTGATCTTATGTTGTTGGTTCTCTGCATAGGATGCCTGGCCTCATAGTAAATAAGTCACTGGCTATTCTTCACCATATATCTGTTCTGGTACGATGATTCTGTATGTCAAACAGCTGTTATTAGTCCAGGATGATTATTTTTGGACCTCAGTTCAGGGAACCTATTTCACTTTTTGAGCATGTTTATTTCACCCTAATTCAAACCCAGAATGATGAAATGCATTGCTGATATCAGATCTATATTTCATCCATAAAGTGTACAACAAGAAGTTCTGGGAATAAACCTCTAATAATAACATATTGATTTCGGAAAAGAATGTTGAAGCTTTTTGAGCAATTTCTTCATGCTGGCCACCAATTTTACTGTCCACCAATTTTAGAAAGCCAAAGACTAGATACTGTGCTACAATGAGTTACTTCTTTTAAGATCACTTAAACCCAGCAAAATACACAATGTATTCTATCCTGAGCTTTTAGTGGCCCACTACATTAGGCCATCAAATCTGGGAAGTCATTGGGGTTGCCAGATCCATCTCTGGGTGTAGAATGACACAAGGGTGCACATACCGAGGCTGATGCAAGGTTGAGGTGAACAGAGACATCTGGACACACCAGTCTCTGGATTTCTACTACTTATTGATGATGTGATGTTAGCCTAAGGGCTTGATGGGTACAAAAGCAACTTGACCACAGGAGACACATTCAGCCCTGCAGTGGCTGTTATGACTGACGGGGCAAAGGGAAAGGAGGGTTGGGGTAGGTTGTATCTCCTATAGTTGGTATGGTTCTCATGTTAGTGGTGCTCTATGCACTCTTTTTGCAGCAGAAAAGCTGGAGTCTCAGTAGTGAGCTGGGGTCAGGGGCTATCAGAACCTGTACTGGCTAACAGTGCATTTGTGCATAATACTACTAACAAATATGTTTTGGATCTCTGTCTTCTTCTCTGGCATGCACTTCATTTATTTTCATCTGGATTTGGTCCATACTTGCATGATAATGTCCTTTGTAATTCAACAGTCTCTGGCGCTCAACTTTTGTGATGTCATAACTGTCAACTGCAGAGCCATATGCCATTAAAAGTGGATAAAACAATGGATTACCAGCCTGGAAAGGCACCACCACAAGACACACAGATGCTGCTAAATTCCTCTGGGCTGATGTAAACAAGGTGAGAACATTCCACCAGCAGCTAGCCTTAGGGATTGCAGAAGTGAGTTACTTTGTCCAGTTACATCAGCTGTATATTGCAAGGTCAATAGTCATATACTCTCGACAAGTTCAAGCATTAGCCTCTTTAGATAAGGCATACCTCTACTAAGCAACTGGTGGCTCATAAGACTGAAATCAGTGATAGAAACAGACCAGATGGCACACATCAGAGGTTTGCATTCTGCCATACTGCAGCTGCGTAGAGCAAATACACAGCAGTGTTTCTCTAAGACAGATATTACAGATGGGTGGGATCCTGGGATTTGATGCAAAGACATCCCTCTGCACACAGGTCATCCCAGTGGATGGCAGAAAACAGGTGCATCCTAGACTGCACAAAGTGACGCACAAGGGAAGATTAGGCTGTTGGTGCATCAGCAGATAGCAGACTTGGAGCAGTTCTGGTGGTGAGGGCAACAGGAAACATAGACATTGCAAGAGCAGGCTTGAGAAAGCATGCAAGCAGAAGAGCAAAAATTTAGTAGGCCTATCATTGCATTTGGATTGTTGCATAAAACTGTTTTTATGGTGGTGGCAAGAGACAAAGACAGATTGTGGCATAAAATTAAAAGTGTATCCAGCAATAATGGAGAGATCAGTGCAGATCAATAAAGAAGCTTCATTTATCTGTTAGTACAGTTTGTTCAGAGATTGTATTGTAGCACATATTGACATTTGGTACCCTTGGACCCCTTAGGGCCTGGGCAACATTTAAATGATTCACAACCTACCCATTTATGCTAACATAAATGCTACTTTAATGATCAACTGATTTGAAAACCTGCAGTCTACATTTTTGAAGCACTCCATGGCCTACAAACATGGCCGCCACCTCCAGTTCCCAACACAATGCATGTTTTATTTTTAGAGGAAGAAGCTTTTTTCTCATTTTGTCTCACATAAATTATAGCACAGTGAAATTCTTTTTTTTTTTCATATATCCCACCTTGTTAGGAAATTGGGGTGTGTCAGCCATGATCCTGGAGCAGTAACCCTCGAGGGTTAAAAGCCTTGCTGAACGGCCCAACAGTGGCAGCTTGCCTTAACCATTGAGCCACCCATGCCCATGTTAAGTCACCCGTGTATTAATTAGGCACGCCTGAACACTATCAGGGCAGTCACCACCAGAGCACACGAGACACCCCCATGGACTTTCACCACTCACAAAGTATCGCTTACAGCCTGGGATACCAAGCTTTATATCCTGTATATGGATTATCCAGTTTTAACTTCATTTTTCCCCCTCAGCCTCGCCCTGTCACACCTCTTAGCAGATCACCCCGACCATAGCCTGTTTCACTTCACACCTTTGCCTTACGTTGTGGATTTGTCCTGCCCTGGAAGAACTGTTTATTCAAGCAACCAGCGATCACATCCTATTCTGCTTCTAGTGTTTGAGTAAAATCTCACAGAACTAAGGAAATTAGTACTACAGAAAGTCCCATTCCTGCCTAAACTATAAAATCGAGAAGAAAGAGACCAGGCTAAGATCTAAGCCCTGAGCAGATGTCTGGTTCCAAATGACTGTGCACCAAGTATCTGCTTTCTAGGGATTAGCCCTCTATTAGGTTTTACTACAACTGCTAAGTCCCTTCATGGCTTAAAAGTAAAATTGGAATTTGTCTATGATGAAAAATAACCTGATAAACCAGGCAGCTAAACATACGGTAGCACATATGGCAATATTGTCTGTCCTGACAGTTTTTCTATACAAACACAAATT
>JAOVVF010000026.1:15032988-15053487 GCA_028565595.1 Duopalatinus emarginatus
GTATGTATGTATGTATGTGTATATACATACACATAGCGATTGTCTCAGTATCTGTATCTCAGGACATTTTTTCCTCACGCACCATTACAAAGGTATTCCCAAGGAATTTGTTTGATGTCATTCCTCCAAATCTCTTCGACATCTGATTCCCTGGCCGTGTGGAATTTGTCAGCTGCGTGTGTGCAGTGTAATAAGATGAAGATCTGCTGCCATCTTTGCCCCTGCTGCTCTCACACTACAAACAAATCAGTCTTGATGGCTCACCGTACAGCAGGTCTGGTGAGCGCCAGGATTTCAGGATGGAGTGGATCTGTTTAAGCGAACGCAGCAGCTGGGCTCCGTTTCTCTCTGGCTTTCTCTTCTCCCTGAGCAAAATTGATGTGCTTAGACGCTGATTCATATGACCAACCTGCGTTCTCCCGTCCAGCCTGCCCCGCTGTGCACTTACTGTTTCTCTTCAGGATTTATGGCAGCCCCGTATCAGCCATCGTGTTATCAGCCCCTGGAACGGCGGCATGTAATCATGGTGATGGGTGAATCAGACAGCACGCTGCATCATGAAAGAGAAATAGAAATGGGTCCCAGTGGGTAAAAAATAAATACTAATAATATAAATATGAGAAATGGTCATGCTTTTAGTTCTTGGTGTTAAAGAAGGTCTCTGATTTCTGAATCGTATCATTACAATGCATATGCAAGGCTTTTCTCTTCTTTCTTTTCTTTTTTATGCCTACGCATTTTCACTTAGTGCTGCATTAAATAGAACAGCTTTAAATGTTCGGGTGCAAAAAAAGTGCAAATACAGGAGTTCTTGTGTAACAGGATGGATGGGAAACATAAAGGTAAAAAAAAAAGTCTGTTTGCTAATGTAGAGCAGAAATAAACTTGGACTGAATGAAATCTAGACTTTAAATGTTTAGCTTCAGACATGATTTTTTTCATTAATTGTTTTAGTAATTTGCTTATTTATTGGGGTGGGGGTGGGGTACAAGAAGAAATAAATACACACAGCTGGCCAGTGTTACACGGATGCATAGACTAAGGAATGGATGAATAAATGCACCAATAGGTGGATAGATGGATGGACTGTTGAATGGACTGAGGGATGGATAGATGGATGGACTGAGGACTGAATGAATGAATGACTCGATGGATGGAATAAGGTTTAGATGGAGGATATAAGGGAATAATGGATGAATTGATGGTTGGATAGACTGAGGGATGGATGGATAGATTAAGAGATGGATGGATGGACTGATGGATGGATGGAACAGTGGATGGATAAATGGATTAGCTGTTATATGGACTGGTGAATGGATGGACTGAGGTGTGAATGGCTGGACTGAGGGAGGGGTGGATGGATGACTGGAATAATGAAAAGGCTGGATGGGCGACTGAAGGGATTGATGGACTAAGAGGTGGATGAGCTGACTGAGGGATTCATGGTGCGACTTGTGGATTTCCATTCAAACTGTTTTTCTCTTTAATTGTGGGGTGGATAAATCTTTGGATCGGTAGATGGATGGATGGATAGGCTGTTCTATGGAGAGATGGAAGCATGGATTGATGAATAGATGGCGAGATAGATGGACTGGGGGATAGATGGATGACTGGAGGCATGGATGGGTATACAGAAATAGATGGATAGATTGAGGGAAGGATTAACTCGATGGATGGATGGATGAATGAATGGATGAGATCTATTATTTATATTATTACTTTTTTCCTTATTTGTCTTATTTGTTTCCAGAGAGAGAAAAGCAGTGTTATGGCAAGTGAGAACAACATCTAACACAAGTCATGGATGTTTATACAACAGTGTAACTATAAACAGATAAAAGTTCCTGCCTCAGGCTGTACATTTGTCATTAATTAATTAAAAGCAAAAAAAAAAAATGAGGCTGGTGAAATAACAGATAATGAGTGATAACCTGTTAATACAGTCAATAACCAGGTACGAATGACAACAGAAGCAAAAGTAACACCAGAAGTTAAATAGTAGTGTTAATAAGTTATAATGAGGCACTGGTGAGAGTGATTAGGGAGTCATTAGACCTGCTGGGGCTGATGGGTAGGGTTAGGCCTTTGGGCGCTACCATGACAACAGGAAATTGTTTCACAGAATTTCCGCACCATTAAATGTAACTATAAATGTCACATTTGTTAATTGATAATGTCATTATTAGAAAGAGAATTTCCACCCAAGACAGGGGACATGCTGGTACTACCCCACTGTTGATTATTTTTCTATAACAGCATGAAACAAGCATGAATACAAAAAATTGTATTGGAGTCCATTTCCCCCCCCCTCATGGTTAATTGACTGACTTGTGGATTGGATTGATGGATTAGTGTAAGGACTGAAATTGTGGATGTCCATATTAACATTTTGCTGAATGTGTTTAGAAAATGTGATGGATGGATATATTAATGGATGTGTGGGTAGATAGAGGGATGGATGGATGGAGACTTGGAAGTGTGTTTGACTAGATATGTTATAAAAAGAAAAATATGGATGGATTTATTGATGGGTATTTGAGGTGTGGGTAAATTGAATAAAAAGGTGTGAGACTGTGTGTACATGAAGAGACACATGCCCACAGCTTTCTAAAGTCCACTAACACACTGAGGGATGGATGGATGGATGGATGAATGGGTAAAAAAACAAACTGAGATTGTGTACATGTAGAGACAGATCCCCTCAGCTGGTCTTGCACCTTACACTAATACACAGAAGGGATGAATGGACTGACGGATGGATGGATGGACAGAGGGAGGGAGGGATGGACTGATGGATGGATTTCTACTGAGGAATAGAGGACTGTTTGGATGGATGAATGAGAAGAGAATTACATGACAGGTTAAGATGTTGGAATCTAAAAATTAATAAAATATGAATAAAAAATAAAAATTGTCTAACGTTAGCTAGCTGTCTAAAGTTTGCTCAGTAAGAGAAACTCAACAGAAAGGGAACACGTTCATTAGAGTCGCTTAATGTAACCCTAGTTGTCTGATTTGATGAGCAGTGACGATCTATTTACTTATAAATTGCTCACTCGGTGTATATTGATCAGTCTTACTTTATAATGTAATAAAACAGACAATACAGAGTGACACAAATTTGGTATCAGGTGAATGACAAGCGCAATTCATTCTGCACACGTTCCTGAACTGATTTAAAAACGTGTAAAAAGATCAAATCTGCTGGTGGATTAAACCAAAAGAGGCCAGAAATAAAGAAACTAGTGGGAGAAAAATCAATAAGGTGGAAAAGGCCAAAAATCACTTTCGTGACTTCCTGTGCTGATTGCAGAGAAAAGACTCAGCGCACACACATGCGAACACACACGCACTCCATCACACTCGACTTTGTTGGCCTGTACACTGTCATTTGATGATGTTGAGACTTTTATCAACGTCTGCGTTTCTGTACCTCAGAGTCCTGTCAATGGCTTTATGTAGTTGTAAAAAAAAAATGCTACAGGGCCGTCGGGCCAAACCACTTTGTAAAACACAACGTCACTGTCATTGTCGCTGTCACTGCCGTGAATTTAACCGTCATACTAGGGTAGTGTTCAATATTCAGAAAATGAGCGACGTGTGGGTTAAATTCACATTGAAACACATGCATAGATACATGCTCACTATAGCTCACTATAGCTTTTGTGGAGTGCTAACAAGTGGAAAGTCAAGTAACTGAAGCTGACATCAATAAAAATAAAAAAAGTCAAAAGAGAGAAAGGGTTTAGCACATCACTCTGTTTATTGTTGCACCATCTTCTTTTATGTATGTGTGCATGACTTCCTCAGTAGAAATGTTACGTGATAAAGAAAGGTGATTAAAGCCTCACTGTTGTGATTTACAGCATTTCAGCATCCAGGGTGTATTTACAGTGCTCCTGGAAATCAGATAAACGTCCACCAGGACCAAGAAAAAAAGTACTTGTTAGTAAATGTCTACTAGCAGAATGATGTGTGTTGGGTGAGTGGATAGACATGGAGGGACTCGTTGGGTTCATGGTTGGATAACCAGAGTTGTTTAGCACTGGATGGATGGATAGATAACTAAAATAACATTAGCTGTGTATACATGAGAACATTTGTACATGAAAAGGTGGGTGTCCATAGTACTAACATTGCACTAATTTGATGGATGGATGGATTCTTGGATGAGAAGGGCTCTAAATGTGTTGTGTTATGTGTTAAGAATATGTATCAGATAGATGGATTTATTTATTTATGGCTAAAGTACACTAATGCATTAAGGAATGAATGGATTGTGGGTCGGATTGACATGCTGAGGGAAGGATGGACTACTGGTTGTATGGATGAATGGATGGATTCTTAGAAGAATGTTTGGGTGGATTTAAGATTGGATGGACTAAATTATGGATGGACTGAGATTTGAAAGGATGGACTGTGGGTTGGATGGATAAATTGAATGATGGGGCACTGAGGGTTGGATGGACTGAGGGACAGATGAAATGACTGAGGGATATATGGATTGATCGATGACTAGATGGAGTGTGGGTTGGATAGATGGATATATGAATGGTCTGAGAAACTGAAGGATTGATTGTGGGTTGGATAGATGGATGGACTGAGGGATGGATAGTCCAATGAATGGAAAGAGATAATTATGTAAATGTCCGATTGAATGACCATAGCAATCTAACGTTACTGCACCGGTCAGTCTACAGAAAACTAACAACCATCACCACCAACCATCACCGAGCTCTGATTTGTTGGTTGATATTGAACTTTTTCTAAACTGTCTGACCAAAACAAATATCCTGTGGTTAGTTTTCTGAAAAAAAATCACTGCAGTCTGACATCACTTATCACAATATGAAAAATAAGACAGCTCACATTCTCACTGAGACCCTCAGCAGAATGTCATTCATCTCAATAAATTTCTCATTCTGACAAGTAGGTTTATTAAAATATAGGATATTTTAAAGATGTCCTTGAGGACATGGAGACACCGTCATTATTTCTGTATCATCAAACTGGAGTTTATTACCCTAGATTATGTCCAGGTATTTGTAATGTTTAACAACTTCCACTTCTTCACTGTGATTTAATGTCCTCTTAGTTTCTAACTGAGGTGCTAACAGTGTAGATTTCTGTTTTATGACGTTATAGATTAGATTTACATTTTCAGCGTTTAGCAGATGACACCAAGATGAGTTTGGATTCTCTGTTTTAAATAAATTAATTAATATAAACAAATATATCCTCATGCTAGTCCACATTCACGGCTTAATATAAAACTAATTGGATGGATGGATTAATTGAATCTTGGTAGGATGTCTGGATGGATTAATGAAAAGAACACTACAGTTTTATGTTAGAAGAAACATATGTAATGCATGGATGGATGGTTGGTAGATTTATTTGTGGATGTATGGTTGTACAGATGGATGAAAAGGGAGAATTGTGAAAGTATGTGTACATGAAGAGACTACTAAGTGCACTAATACACTGAGGGATGGATGGACAGACTGATATATGGACAGATGGACTGTGGCTTGGATGGATGGATGGATGGATGGATGAAGTCTTGGTAGAATGTTTAAATTAAAGAGAAAAGCACTAAATGTTTTATGTGTTAAGAAATAAAATGGTGGATTGATGGATGGATGCATGGATGAATTTATTGATGGATGTGTAGAAGATTGTTTACATGAAGTCAAATGCCCTCAGCATCGAATGCCCTCAGCACTAATATACTGAGGGTGAACTAATTGCCTACTGTGTTTGCAAACAGAGATAGATAGATGGATGGATAGGCTTGGATGAATGGATAGATTCTTAGAAGTATCTTCGGATGGATGAATGTGAAGAGCAATAATGTTTTTGTGTTAAAACAAATATGTGATAGATGGTGAATGTATTGATGGATGTATGGATAGATGGATGGATGAAAAAGGAAAACAGATTATACAGTTAAGACCCTGTTATAGTGAAGAATAAAAAAGAAAAAAAGAGGTTCTGCAGTCCTGGTTTGACACCATGAGACTTTTTTTATTTTTTTAGAGAAAATTGTTGATGCTTGTCTCTTTGGCATCGAGTTGACTGGAAAGAATAGCAACAAGATAATATGATGAACCAGTTACTTACACTGATTTTTCATGACTGATCATAATTATTCTCTTATAGGATGTTTTATCCATTTATAGTTACTTTCGTTGTTGTAGATCACCTTTATTTAAAACATAATGTATGTTAGTATGAAAAAGAGTGAAAGGGATGTAGAGTGACAAGAGAAAGAGCATGAGACTGCAAATAGAATTGAGACAAGGAGAGAAAGAGGGTGAGATGTAGCCAGTAAGGGAAAAGTGGGAGGGAGAGAGAGAGAGAGACTGGGTAGGATAGAGGAAGTAGAAAGAGAGAGATGGGGAAAGGCACACACAGAGAAAGAAAGAGAAAGAAAGGAGAGAGAGTCACATACAGAAATAATGATAGAGAAAGAAACTAAGAAAGGGAGTCATACAGGGGGTGTTAGTAACAAAGAAATGGTGAGACAGAGAAAGACACACATAGGAAAAGGGAGAAAGTCACAAAGAAAAATATCTAGTGACTAAGAAAGTGAGAGAGAACAATGATGGAGAGAAGAGAGAAAAAGGGAGAGATGTACTGAGAATGAGAAAAAAAAATCACATTAAGAGAAATATATATAGAGATTATATGTAGAAAAAGATGTCTGTCTATACTAATAACAGTACTCTGGATGGGTGAATGCAGGATTTTTGGAAAGATTTTTGGATAGATTAATAAGAAAGCACTAAATGTGTTGGATGTGGTAATGCGTTAAGAAAAGTGTGCCTGCAGCTGGCTAGCTTTACACTAACTAATGACTGGGTAGACTCTGGATAGCGGGATGGATCGATTGGTGGACTGATGGATATACTGTGGGATGGACTGGGTTATTGGCTGACGAATAGCCTGTGGGTTAGACTGAGGGATGGTTAGATTGCTGGATAGATGGTTGGAGGGATGGGCTGACCGATGGGTAGACATGGATAAATAGGTAGGCTGTAGGCTAAACTGGGGATAGATGGATGGATGGATAGATAGACTGAGGGATAGACAATTGGATGGACTGATGGTTGGATGAATGAATATGCAAAGCATGAACAGTGTTATGTACATAAACAGCTGAATGTCTGTAGCAGACTATTGTTGGCGTACAAGTTAGGGGTCAGGTTAAAGGTTTAAAATGGTGGTATGGGGTTGTAGTTAGGGTTTGGGGTTGGGCATTGGGGATAGGGGTTTGAAATTAAGGTTAGGTAGCAGAGTTAGGGGTTAGAGGTTTAAAATGGTGGTATGGGGTTGTGGGTTTGAAATGGGCCTCAGGGATTGGGGTTAGGGGTTTGAAATCAGGGTTAGGGGTTATAGTTAGGGGGTTTAAATGGGGGTTAGGGGTTATAGTTCAGGTTAGGAATTAGAGTTGTGGGTTAAGGGTTATGGTTAGGTTTTGAGTTTAGAGTTCAGGGTTAGGAGTTGGGGTTGTGGGTTTAGAGATTTGAAATGGGAGTTAGAGATTAGGGTTAGGTGTTATGGTTCAGGTTTGAGTCCAGGGTAAGAAGTTGGGGTAATGGGTTAGGATTCAGGGTTAAGAGTTGGGGTAACGGATTTGGGGTTTGGGTCAAAATTGGAGACGAGTCAATACAGTACCATTTCATTACTATAGACCTGTGAATTTCTGGCTGGTTTCCGGTGTGAATCTAGTTTCAGGATCAGTTCTTGAGGTGATGTTACAAATCCCTGATCACAGATTAGAATTCTGAACTCTATCTTACCCATAGTGCTTTAGCAAAGATGTCTTCAGCACATAAACCCTAACTTAGTGATGATAAAATGTCCGTATCTGTTCGGTGATGTCTTCAATGAAAAAAAAATCAATCAAAGGAACATTGCCACACTTACCAACCACAATCAACAAGTAATCCTCAACTTATTTGCTTTAGCGCTCTGGAGGATTCACCCGACGCTCTTTTCTCACAAGTATTTAAACGTCAGTGTAATTGCTGCAGTCTCACACAATCCACTTCCATGTTCAAGACTACTAATCAAGGTTAAATGCAAATCTCATCGACTGGCACTGTAAAGATTCGGCTCTAAACAGGACTGGATTTTTTTTTTTTTTTTTTTGAGAGAGAGAGAGCGTTTAAGAGATGTTCAAGAAGCTCTACTCAGATCACGCACCTCATTAGGGGTTGACTTATTTATTTAGTTACTTAGTTTTGGTGGTCGGATGAAGTTTTTTAAAGCATTGTATCTAATAAATAAAATAAATAAATGTAGCTTTAAAAGGTGAAGTCATTAATTGACCACTGTGCTTGCACACACACAGGAGTCTGACCTCTGCATTTAACCTATCCATGCAGTGAAACACATTAATGAACACACACCCTAGGAGGCAGTGAACACACCTGTCCAGGGATCCATGGCTCTCAGGGAGCAGCTGGGGGGGTTCGGTGCCTTGCTTAAGGGCACTTCTGTTGGGTCTTGTCTGTAGAGGGGAACAAACTGGCAACCTTCGGAACAAAAGACAAGGTCCCTAACCTTGTGGTTGTGCTTTCGAGAGCAGCTACACCACCCTGAGTAATACGGAGCAAATGATTTTTAAAAAATATGATGACGTTAGTCATCATTTTGTTGCCCTATGCAGTATAGTGTGTGAGAACACTGCTTTGTGAGAGGGAGAGAGAGAAGGGCTCGAGTGATCGTGAGTCAGCATGAACCTTTTACCTTGAAACCATCCTGTCTTCAAAAAGAGAGTGAAGATGAGAGAGAGGACATAGAGAGATATGTAGACAGAAAGAGACTGTCTAAAACAAGACAGAGAGATGAAGAAATCGAGAGAGAGAATGACAGAACGATAGAGACACCGTAAGCAAATAAGTGAGATGGAGGAAGAGGGAGAGCTAAAAGGAGGGGGGGGGGCATAGAGGCTGAGAAATGAAGAAAGTGGGTTGGAGACAGAGAAAGGTACAAACAGGACAGAAAGGAGGAGAGGTATTGAGAAGGAGAGAAAGGACAAAAGTGGAATCTCGAGAGAGGGAAGACGGCTATAGAGAGAGGTGGCTATAGGGTGAGGCAAAGACAGGGACAGAAAATGACTGAATGATAAAGAGAAAGATACATAGTGATGGAAGGAATATACAGAGAGACGGTGTGAGACAGAAAGAGAGTAGGACAGATGGAGTGAGAGAGTGTTAGATGAAGGTAAACGGATAGTGATGGAGAGATACAAAGAAAGACAGTCACTTGTGGGGAAAAAACAAGTGATACGGAGAGAAAGGGGGAGAGGTGTAGAGAGACAGAATGAGAGAAAGATAGAGCGAGTGACAATCAGGAAAATAAAGTCACATAAAGTAATAAATAGTGATACAGAGATAGAGAGACAAAGACACGGAGACAGGCACATAAAGTGAAATATGAAATGATTCAAAGGGAAGATGTAGAAAGGCAATGAGAGAGAGAGAGAGAGAGAGAGAGAGAGAAATAATCAGGAAGAGTGTGTCATATAATGAAATGGGTAATGATACAGAGGGAAGAGATGGAGAGAGAGAGACTGAGGAAGAAAGATAGAGAAGGAGATGGAGAGAGCGCCACATGAAAATAAATGGTGTGATACAGAGATGTGGAGAGAAAGATAAGGTAAAGGAGAGGAAGAGATGGTGAGAGACAGTCACATGGTGAAAGAAAGAATGATGCAGAGAGAGGAAGAGAGATGGAATAAGCAAGAGAAAGGCATAGCGAAAGATAGAGGGATAGAGAGAGGAGAAAGACTGTCTTGTCTTCCTGCAGTAAAAGCTAATTAGTTGTTAAGGAAAGTGCTGAAGGATAAACAGGGAAGGTGGATTGATGCTGCTTGCTGTTCCTGGGCGATTTACTTTACTGTCACTGATAAAAGCCTCTCCTTCACCTCTTCCAGGCTGCGTGCTGGATTTCCCTCCACTGTCCTCTTACTGAACTGTGAAGGGGAAAAAACCCACAACTTTTCATTTCCATTCAAATCACAGAGCATGAAATGAAGCCCTGAGCATCACCGAGAGTCCCGCCATCTCTTTTTCATTTAAACACAGATGCTGAGTACAGGAGACAGGAAGCTGATAAAAACGACTGGTAATGATCTGATGCGCTTTTCTTTCTTTCTTTCTTTCTTTCTGTTTCAGGCTTCATTTACACATGCGGTGGAACGTTAAAGGGAAAGAACGGGACTATCGAAAGCCCCGGATATCCGCACGGATACCCCAACGGAGCCAACTGCACCTGGGTTATTGTAGCTGAGGAAAGAAATAGGATTCACATAGTCTTTCAATCCTTCGCTGTGGAGGAGGAGTACGACTTTTTATCTTTATATGACGGCCATCCTCACCCTGCCAACTTCAGAACAAGGTACATGGTGTTTCTTTTTTTTTTTTTTTTTTTTTTTTAAAAGATCACACAGTCACTTCAGTGTAACAAAATATATACTATACTATGAATGCTCTATGATGACCCATCATTACAGCTTAGAGGTAGATATATTACATGACAGCATCAGGATTTTTTTTAGTAATACACTTTCCATAAAGGCCATATTTATGCATAATGCAGCAGTGCTTAGAAATTGTGAAAAAAAAGCACTATAATCAAAGTAGCGCTTTGTACCCCATTGATGTGATTTTTTTGTTTTCTTTTACTTTTACGTCACACAGTCACTTCAGAATAACAAAATATGTACTATACTATACTACGAATGCTTTATGATGACTTTATGACCACTCATTACAGCTTATAACCGCATACATTACAATACAGCATGAGGACGACTACTAGAGAATTTAGGGAAAAAAACATCTAGAAATTTTCTCTCTTTTACAACACTTCTATGAAGGCCATAATGTAGTACGGTTAGAAAGCATTTCCAAATTGTGAAAAGAATGCATTATACTGTTAGTAGTGCTTATGTCACGTCATTTTCTTATACTTATATTTTTATAGCAATTTTTGTCACACAAACAAAAAATGCATTTTACTGTAAATGCTTTATGAAAACTCTATGACCCATTATAACATTTAACTTATAATTGCCCATGTTGGGATGCAGTATCAGGACACAGGACTCTAGAACTACATTTTCTATGAAAGCCATATGTATGCACAATCATATTATAAAGCATTTGTAAATTGTTTTACTTGTAAATAAAGTGTTTATAAATTGTGGAAATGTAGTGCTCATAACAGATTTTTTTCTTATGTTACACAAAGTCACTTTAAAGTAACAAAATATGTACTACACTACATTATGAATGCTCTATGATGACCCATCATTACAACTTATAACCCCATATGCTTCAATACAGCATTCAGGCAAATATACAAGGTAGAGAAACTTCTAAAACTTCTCTCTCTTGTTAATATCCAGTGATATTGGACTTGGATGTTCATAAGGCTGCATAACACCTGCATAAGCTCTTTATTAAAATTGAAGTTTGGCAAAAAAATACAGGGTTATGACAGATAGTAAAGTAATAAACCTGGATTGATTATTTTATGTAGGTTTAGTTAAATTGCAATAGAGATGATGATGAAGCCTATGAAGGGTTTGTGTAGATGTTATGTAGCCTTATGAACAAAAATTCTTCTCATACTAGACCAAGTTTTAGACCACTATTTCTCAGTGTTCTGTACCATTTAAACATGAATTGTGTGACTGAAAATTAGTCACGGAAGCCTAGTGCTACACCGACGGCCTTATTACTGCGAGTTCTTCACCAAGCCCATTTGTTCTGCTGCGTATGCTCAGCAACAATGTCACAATGTCCTACCAGATCTAACTTCCAATTTGGAAAGTTCCCACACTTGTGCGTGCAAAAAAAAGGTCACCAGGTGAACACACACTAATACAGGTCTGAAACGCTAAATGCTAATTGGTCTCATGCTGAGAAACCTTTTTTTTGCGTTGGAGCGAAGCTGTGATCAAATTCTGCCAACATTCTGATCCTTACCCGTTATCACTAATCACACTAATCATCCAAACATAGCCGCTTTTCCGGTCTATATTTAACTTGGGTGAGCATTAATTACGAGCCAGGCCTCCGAAGGTGAATATTCAGTGTTTACTGACATGCTAATAATTCTTAGCTGTATCTTTTAGCAGCCCTCCAGCACAGAACACGTGGAGGGGGTGGGGCGAGGGGTGGGGGGGGGTGGGGGGAGATTACGGCAAATAAGCCTGAAATCCTTTGAAAGCTTTCGAAAACTACAGCGCTGCCACACAGTAGCGAATTTCCTCCTAATTAGGGAGCAATGTAATTATGCTTAAGCCTTTTACGGCAACAGGACTTTACACCAACAATGAGCTGGAAGAGGCCCTGCATGTCCTGTATCACGAGCATTAACAGGCCACTAATGAGAAAGGAAGTGCTGAAGTGAAAGAAGGTCCTGGCAGTAAATCAACCTGATCAGATCACTCTGTCCACACGCTGGTGCTGTTGGAAGGTAATTGAGTTTCCTTTGTGTGGATGTTTGTTTGTCCTCACACATGTTGGTGAATTCCAGCAAATGTCACCGGAGCGGTCGGGAAATGAATAGCGATTTCATCAGATTCTGCTAATTAGTTGGTTTAAAATATACCTGTTTTTTTTAAGCTTGACATCACTGCTGACAGCGTCATAGCAACTTTGCGTCATGGGTACCTTGACATAGAATTGGCAAAGGAAGCAATCTGACACCTGAAGGACTGACCCTGGCATAAGAAATAACCTTGATGGTAGTTTGCACCTGAAGTCTTTATCGATGTTATTGTATATTGTATGTAAGTTAATCTTTTTAAGCTAGTTTGGAAATGAGTAATAACAGCCTTGTGTTTGTTATATTAACTGGGTGTTAGCATAAGCAAAAGAAGCAACCTTTACGATAGGGCACTTGAAAGAGTAACACATTATATACTGTACATTTATGTATGTTGGATGTAAATCAGCTCAGAAACTGTTATAGCGCAACCTCAAGTCAGCTTAACATATCCATAATGCAATCATAAGTCAACTTGTTGTAACAACCTTAAGGCATTTGATTTACCTGGACACCAGGACTGGCATATGAAGAAGCCTTTGTCAGTTGCCATCTAAAGGAATAATCCACAGTATACCATACATTTTATGCATGTCATGTATGTAAGTCAGCTTAAGAAAGTGTCATAACGCAGGCTTACGGTGCTATTTCACATTGACACGAAGACTGGTAAATGAAGAATTTTCACAGCTGACACTTGAAGGAATAAGCTGTGGCCTTTCTGTGGGTTATATATGTAAGGCAGTTTAGAAAGTGTTAACAACCTTATGTCAATTGTCATAAACTGTTGTGTTTATGACTGCTGATACCTCAACCCCTTTTTATGCTAGTGAGTTCAAAAACAGTTGAGACCCAATATAAGTCTTTATGGATATTTACATTTACGGCATTTGGCAGACGCTCTTATCCAGAGCAACTTACAAGGTTATTGGTGTTACAGGTAGGCCAATGTAGTGTTAGGAGTCTTGCCCAAGGACCCTTATTGTGTAGTACAGACTGACTGCCCAGACCGGGAATCAAACCCAGGTCTCTCACATGGGAGCCAATGATGTTACCACTGTACCACACCCACTGTACCACACCAACCTCTTACAGGATATTCCTGTGGGCCATGTATTGTACTTTGTCTTGTGTATTTATTGTAAATCGTCTTGCATCATTGCACATGCTTCAGCACACGTGCACTTTACGTTGTATTGTGTAGTTTATTGTTCTGTGTAGCACCTTGGTCCTGGAGGAACGTTGTTTCATTTCACTGTATACTGTACAACACTGTATATGGTTGAAATGACAATAAAAACCACTTGACTTGACTAAGTCAGCTCAAAAAGTACCTTAATACCAACATGCCGTTTTGTCATCTGGAGTCAGTACAGAAAGTGTCATTACAGTCATATGTCACATGACCCAGGGGTCACATCAACTTGTAATTTGCAAAACTAGCAATTTGACTGCTGACACATGTTATGTGTATGTAAGTCACCTCAGAAAGTGTCATAATGCCGAATTAAGCCAGGAAAGGATGTGTCATTACAACCTTATGTCACTTGACTGTTGTGTTTTATTAATGTGAAATTAAAATAGTAATGTTGAAGAAAATCTGTATTATGGAGTCAGGATCAGGAAATGAATAGTCATATCACTGAATATAAATTTCTCCAAAATAGCTCCATTTCTATGTCACCGCAGCTGTAGAAAGCGGAGGTGTGTGTGTCTGAGGAACAGACTGAAGAACTAAAGGACTTTCTTTTACAGATGACAGGAACTCGCATGTTGGTTCTTCACTTGTTTAATGGGGACAGAAATAGAACCCAAGCTCCTTTTTAGTTTCTGAGAGCTAAATAACTTTCAAATGAAGGAGCGAGCCTGGCTAATCTGTTACTTAAAGCCCTGGCTTGGTAGGATGCGCTATTCATCACAACATGCCAGATATTAATGGAGAAAAATATAGAAGTACAGAACCATAAAAAAAGAGCTTATTTCCTCAGTCCTCAGATGAATGTGGTAAAGCAATTGACCTTGACCATTTGGGTGATCATGAAATTGTGGCAGACTTTAAAATGTACACGGCAAATTTTCCCCAATGTATCTGATGGATTTAAATGTGTTTTTATTAGATAGCCTTTTGCAAAAATCGATATTTTCTCCAGGTTTAAAGTAAGTGTGCGGTTCATTATTAGATATTCCATTACTGCATTTGTCACTTAAATGCAAGTCAGAGAGCATCTGCCAGCAGCTGAGCATCTGATCTCATCCAGCTCCAGTGTAGACATGGGTCTTGACTTGTTGATCCTTTTTCAAGGATTACCATTTCAACGGCTTGCTTCATGATTCTTAAAGTATTATAAGCTGTTCAAATAGTATAAATCCTGTGTATCTTTTAGTCTTATTTAACACACACATACACATTCATGGGGAAGCCTGACAGACAGAAGGTTATTGCTGTGAAGGTCAATAATGGAAAGTTGACTGGAGGGGAAAATATGGTAGGAAAAGGTGATTGAGTAACAGGGATGACTGCAGACTGGAGAAGATTGTCAAGAAAGTGAATTTAAGTGAATTTAACAAGGACTGGACTGAGACTGGTGTCAGTGTATCAAGAGCAACAATGCACACACTTACCCAGGAAAGGAGCTACAAACTGTCACATTCGTAATATCGACCCACTCTTGAACCCAAGAGTCAGAAATGTCTTACTCGTGCTAAGGAGAAAGAGAACTGGACTGTTGCCCGTTGGTCCAAAGTTCTGTTTTCAGATGACAGTAAATTTTTCAAAATTTTCGAATTTTATTTGGAAATCAAGGTCCTAGAGTCTGGAAGAAGAGTGGAGAGGCACAGAATCCAAGGTGTCTGAAGTCCAGTGTAAAGTTTTGTGCACTGTGTGTTTTATCCAGTTCAAAGTCCACACAGCTATCGTCCAGGAGATTTTCAAGCACTTTATGCTTTCATCTGCTGGCAGACTTAATGGAGATCCTGATTTCCTTGTCCAGCAGTGCCAAAACTATTACTGTTAAAAGGAGAAGATCCTTGACTAACTTTTGACAGTTCCTCAGTTGGAAACTGTGGAGGAACCTCTTCTTTGAGGAACCATCTCAGTTATATCCAAATAAAGATCCTCTTGGAACCTTAATTCTAATAGGTTCTTTGAAGAACCAGATTTTATATTGATGAATTCCAAAAATTCTTCCAGGCACCTCTGTGAGCATTGTGGAACCTTTGAGGTCTTGGAGGAAGCCCTAGGTTCTTAGAGTAACTTATGAGGTTCTTCTAGGAACTACTGATATTTACAGTAGTAGCAAATGGTTTTCTGTGCTTGATTGGCCAACCAACTCTCCAGACCTGGACCCAATAGAGAATCTATTGTGGTATTGTCAAGATGGAAGATGAGAAACACCCAACCCAGCAATACAGATGAGCTGAAGGCCACTGGGCTTAAATAACATCTCAGAAGTGCCACAAGCTTGACTGTCTTCATGCACCACCACGCTGATGCAGGAATTCTTGATAAAGGAGTGCAAACTAATATTGAGTGTATAAATTGACATACTTGTCAGAAGTTGGACATTTCTTTCCTTTTCTGTTTGGTCTTATGAAATATCCTCATAAATGGAGATTCTGGATTTTTGATTTCTATGAGCTATTATCGTTATGGATAAAAAGGAAAAAAAAACAAAACCAAAGGCTTGAAATGTCACTTTACATGTGAAGAAGGTAAAATGACAGTTGACCTTGTTGAATTAAATAAATTAAAAAGTGTTTTATTTATTATATATTTATTATACGTTTTTATAGATTTATTTATTTACCTACCTATCTATTTATTTATTTTAAAATATTTATTTATACTCTAGCGACATTTCATTCTTCAACCTAGTTGTTCAAAATTTTTAGAAAAGCAAGTCTGACTACATTTTCCAGACTAATGTTTATACACTTAATAATGATAATACATTATAATGCATTATAATCATAATCTTTAGTCTTAACACATCACAAGTTACAACTAAATTCTCTTCCTGTTTATTGTCTTAAAATCATCTTATATTATTAGCTAGACATGCTGACAGGTTCTTCTTGGGTAGCAGATTTTTCAGGATTTGTTTAAAAAAATAAAGTGTCCATACAGTGTATTAGCTTTTTTTTTTCTACTATTGGTGCTATAGTGTGTTATAAACACTATAGCACTTTGTTGACATAATATTGACATATTATGTCAGATGTGGATTTGTAGTTAAGAACCCAGCCTTGTGACCAGAAGGTTACCAGTTCAAATGACAAGACATGACTGAAGTGCCCTTGAGCAAGGCATCTAACTCTGCAACTGCATTCCTGACACCATGGATAGGGTTGCCCACCATTCTGGTCAAGTGTGCTCAAAAGTGTGTGTGTGTGTGTGTGTGTGTGTGTTTAACTGCACAAATCAGGTCCGATTCCACAGTGGTCAGTGAGTCAGTGGTTCACTTTAACAACGTGACATACATTATATCTATTACAAGCTATTCTAAACTATAACAGTAAACAACTATAAAAAATTTGTCCAATGCTTTAGCAATGTATCTAAAAGCTTATGAACGTGTTATAACATGTAATTAATCTATTTGTAGATGATTACACATATGGCCTTTAAAATAAGCGTCACCAAATGATATAAGCAGTTATAACAGATTTCAGATTGTTTCAGATTTTTTCGTATATTAAATTACTTCCATCCCAATGCACCATGTCCTTATTTAAAATTCTTATTCTGACAAATCAAAGCCAAGTGGCACTTTCTTGGAGCCGACTGGTCTTGAAGTTTTCCCTCTAGAAAAACCAGACTTGTTCCTTTTAAGAGTGTGGATCACCACATCCTTTAATTAGTCCTCTTCAGGGGTAAAAAATTTTGCAATGCAGAATGCATGATGTGTCTAATTTATGGTGCTGAACTGATTTACTCTAATGTCTAATGCTGATTGTCTGCTGAAAGGATTCATGACTAGCTGAGCTGTGTTTTAAAAGCACAGGCTGATAATAATAGTAATAATAATAATAATAACATTTATCTGTTTAAATGTCCACTATCTGTGAGATCCATTCATGCTGCTTCTTGTCCTCTTTGCGTCATCATTATTGTCTTGGTCATCCCTTTATTTTATTGGAACACTTTATAAGTGTTTTTTTTATACATTTTATAAGCTGAAATAATGCTTTATAAAGCTACAGTGAAGTGTTATAAATTCTGACAGGCTGATTGTGGCTGATATATCTGAGTGATGTTGAATTTTTGATTCCGAGTGGTTCTGTATATTATCTCGGGATTATTATTATTATTATTATTATTATTATTATTATTAGCAGTAGCAGTAGTAGTAGTATTAAGCTTAAAATCTGTATATGACAGATATGTATTGATGTATTACATATATAATAACCTAGGAATATCTTCATAGCCGGTTGCATTCATCAATGCATTCTTAAGTCATTAAATCCTATAAATACTTAAATAGGACATATTGTGAAAAGTTCTTGTGTAAATTAATTTATGCATCTGGAGTACCTACCAACCCACAGTCTGTGAAATAACACAACTCAGTCAGTTTTGTGTGGGTTGCCTTGATAAGAATACGAATATGAATGGGATTCAGATTTGGCTCTGGTTGTCCTACACATCCTACACTGTCCTTATTAGAATAACACCACCCTTCATCTAAATATCTCCACGTACTGTGCAACCAAATGATGTTTCTAATGGGGCACCATTACTTTTGTTTGTTTATTTGTGGTGAGGCACAGATGCTCCAACATTGAGACAAAGAAAATGTGGTGCTGTCAGGGTGAACAGACCAACACACATTACTACATCGGTTCTCAGTCTCAGAGGACAATATAAAAACCACTCATTAAAATCAGTTACGAAATGGACACACTGAAGAGCTTTTTATCCATACAGAAAGGCATCCAACATGGCAGACATCATGGAAATCACTGTTGACCTCACTCCCACAGAACAAAGCAGCATCTATAGACACATGTTTACATTTACAGCATTTAGCAGACGCTCTTATTCAGAGCAACCTACAAATCAATTAGTATCCTAAACTAGTGCAGATAGACCAGGATACACCCAGAAGCCACACTTATCATTTAGCATCATCATTTAAAGTAACAGGGACTGAAACTGAGCCTTTGGAAAGAGCTGTTTTACACAGAGTGAAAAGACACCCGTAGCATTTGATTCATATGATATTTTGACCAAAGCATGTAACAGACATTTCATTAAGACCCAAGAGAACTGGATTAAATTGAACTGAGGGAAATTGGCATGTCTTGTTTAACCATTTAATCTAATACAGTTTATACTGTATGGTTGAAACCTTTTTTTTAAGAGCTACTAATTCTCATTTAAAAATATAATGGATTTGAGACAGTCACACAAGCAGCTGGATACAAAAATACTAATAAATAGTTAAATAGTCTTAAGACAAAAAACACATGGACCATGTACATCATCTCTACAGAAAAATAATCAACCATAGCATATCATGATGAGGCTCTGAGCTTCATTTTCTGACATTTTGGCGCCAAAAAAAACAAAAAACAGCAAAAGCTTGTATCATGAAAGGAAGCAAAAAAATAATATATTCCCTGTTTCATGACCCAGCATTCCAGGCCGTCTTCAGGAGAAATCTATCCATCAAAGAAATTCAGACAGATGCTCCTGACACATTGGTTATCCAATAACTCTCTGACATGGCAATTTGTCATTCTTTCCTTTTTCCAATGATAAAACCTAAAATAGCGTCCATGGGCTTCACACAGAGCTGAATCCAATCCAGCTCAAACATCAGTGAAGCTTTTGTCACTAATGACTGTTCTGTAAAAATTGTTCACAAGTTTGTATCCGAAGCTATTTGTCCTTATAATATTGTCGCCTTGTTAACTGTGTTTTTTCCTCTACTGTGAGAATATAAATATTTGATTAATCTATGGTCCATGCTGACCCAGAGTATTTATTAAATTTAAATGTCATACCCTGGCAAATACAATATCTCACAATATGTCGACACGAATCAAGCTAATTAATCACGTCCTGTTGTTCTGGTGGGCGAAAGGGCAAGTTTTATTATTGTGCAAGCTAATTATATAGTCCAGTGCTACTGCTAGTACACTGACACTGTTCTCATTTACTTAACATGTATGTATTTGTATCTCCATAAAAAAAAAAAAAAGATGTTTTAAATGTACTGTACACACTCGCAGCAGTATTAAAATTGAGTGACGCTCTTTAACTGAGATAAAAATACACCCATTTCTTAATCCAGTTCTCTGGTAGATGATGGTGGTCAATAGGAGTAAGGTCAACCACAATCTCACATGTTTTTGTTGTTTTTTCCCTCCCCTGGATAAAAAAGCTCTATATTGTTTTTGCTTCTCAGCTGATTTTAATATTCAAGGGTCTACAAAAAAATGGTTAGAGTTAAATCTCTGCTAGACTCTAGAGGAGTGTGTTCAGTCTTGCATGAAGTGATTATTTAGTAGATGAATGTTATAAGGAATTGTAAAATAGTGTTGTACTGACCAGGTTATAAAAACAGTCAGACACAAAGTTATTATTACACACTTACAGGGTTTTGTTGACCGTAGTTGGGACGTTATCATCAGTAATAAAGTCTGAGACTGAGAACTGATGTAGTGATGTGCATTGGTCAGTTCATCCAACAGCACCATGTATACATTAACTTTGTACACAAGAACTCAAATCAATTCTAAATCAACAGTAAAATGGTTTAATACTATTAATTTTTTAATGTTTGTCTATTTTTCTGTATTTCTTCTGTATTTGTAACTACAATAATTTGTTCTGAAGTGTTTCTCTGAAAATGCAGATTACAGAACAGTATCTCAGCTGTGTGTAGATATATATATATATATATATATGTGTGTGTTTAT
>JAOVVF010000026.1:15075905-15087640 GCA_028565595.1 Duopalatinus emarginatus
TCAAGCAGTACATACTGAATTCGAAGCAGTGTGCACTGTTTTACCATTAAAGCAGTACACAATTCCAGTATGTGAGTGAGCAGTATGCACAGCCTAGGATGCACTACATCCACCATATAGTTACAAATACCCAGCTAACATGAAGTATCAGCCAGAGCTCGGCTGGTGTGTGGCGGACTCGGCAGTGAGTCGACGCCGGCACATTGGAATCAGACCGGATGCGGTAAAACTCAAGTGATGTGTCGGAAAAATATATAAGAGCCGATTCCCACAGAGCTGAAATGGTCCGAGTGACCTTTTACAGGCCTTTTATGATTCATTGTATCATACGCTCGGCCATCACATATAAATAAACTGTCTGTTCACATATACACATGGATATCAGGTTATTAATTCGTATTTTATTCCACTTTCCACTTTCTAACTCTGTGGCGGGAAGCGCGCACTGCAGATTCTGGTTAGTTCAACAACAGATAACTCGGTGACTAACGGATTTTCTGTGGCTATAGTTTATCTAATACATGTTATTAAATATACAAAATATACTTACATCAGCATTACAAATAACTCGGACCATAATTAGTGTCAGATAAAGGTAACGTGTTGTACATATAAAGTAGAATAATATACGGCAAGCATTGAAACTGCACTGTTCTATCCCATAATGCAATTTAAGCAGCGCAGACGTTCAGAACTTAAAAGGATGAATATAAAAGTATTTTTATTTTAATTATTTCTATGTTAATAATTTCTTCTGAGGTAAAAAAAAAAATACATTTTAAGGTTAAAAAAGTACATTTGGGGATTTTAAAAAAACGGCTGTGATGTGACATCATGTGTCACATGACATTGGAAAGATGGCGGATCTAGTGCGTCCGAGGCTGTGCATACTGCTCGCTCACATTCTGGAATTGCGTACTGCTTTAACAGTAAAACAGTGCACACTGCTTCAAATTCAGTATATACTGCTTGAGTACGCGATTTCGGACGCAGCTTTAGTCTTCAGGCACAGTGTATGTGGCAGTACAAGCTTCTCCTATTATAGGGTTCTGCTGTTCTCCCCTTTATTCTTGCCAGGTTGAACTTTAATACAGGGTCTCTGAAATATAAGGAAACATCCATGTAAAATGAAAACAATTTGGTAGATGGTGATCCAATATTAGACACGATCTGTGGCTGCCATGTTGGTGACATGGCCTAACAACTTCCCCCCACAGCTTTACTGCCTGCCGAACTGTTTTCACTTTGATTGTTTCCTTATTTTTTGAGTTTGTTTTACAGGAACTATGTCTCTTCAAAACAAAAGAAATTCTATCTTGATTGAAAAAAAAAAAAAAAAAAAAACTTTACATGGTTTTCTGAAAGACGGCCTCAAACCCCCGCTGCACTCTTCAGACATCATATTTTCTTTGGTAAACGTCCCACTGTTGAAGTGGATAATGTGAGTCCAGGGCAAGATTGCCTTTAATTGCAGCAAGGCAATAAAACGTCCATCTCCAGACGAAGGCATGAGAGTGGAAGCTGTGTGTAAAGCTTGAGCTGCATCTTAATGCATTCGGGTCACAGATTACACACGCTGATGTCTGGTGAGAGATGTTTCTAGTTAATGTACTTAATAAAAATCAGTCTTCGTACTCAGTATTTTCAAGTTAGCACTTGAGGGTTCTGTTTGAGTTCCCTTAATGCACCATGTATCATTTTCTTTACTTTCTGGTTCTGACTTTTTTGTGACTCAATATCTTCTACTTGTCTTTTTTCTTTTTCCCCCCACAGGTTGTCTGGGACAAATATTCCAGTACCTATCGTCAGCAACAAGAACTGGCTCCGACTCCATTTTGTCACTGATAATAGTCACAGACACAAAGGTTTTACAGCTCAGTATCAAGGTAAAGTATATTTTCTTTGGTCTTGTACCTAGTACACTTTGTAGTATAGCATAAAATTGGTACCTGTTTCAGCAAGTGAATATTTTTCCACAATGCTGCAACACTTTATTGATTTTGATTGGTTCAGAATGTGTATTAATTTACATGATATACTATATTTATATATCAATATAGCAATGTGTTCATTCTTTGTTATTATTATATATGATATTGTTTCTATATTAAAAAAGAAAAAAGTAATATTACAGGATAGGGACAGGATGTGATCACAGGAAGACAAGCTGGGAGCACTCAGGGCATTGAAAGAAACTTAGGTAGACAAAATATACACTATTCAGAAGTATGTGGACAGCTGACTATAACCCCCATAGCTGGTTCTTCCCCAAACTGTTGCCACAAAGTAAGAAGCACATGAATGTGTAGAACGTCTTTGAAATGCTGTACCAACTGGCCCAAACATTTTCCAGCATTACGATGGCCCTGTACACAAAGCGAGGCTCCATGAAAACCTCCATGCTTGTCAGTGTTGACCCGGACTGTCCTGACCTCACTGGAACACCTTTATGATGAACTGAAGTCTCCTTACACAACATTAGTATCTGATCTCGCTGACGGTTTTGTATCAGAATTTCCATAGCCACACCCACAAAAATCTAGTGGAAAGCCTTCCCAGAAGAGTGGAGATTATTATAACAAAGGGAGGGAACAAATCTTGACTAAGTTGTTAAGCAGGGACATGGGTGAAAGTTTTTTGGATAGAAATCATTTTGGTGTATAAGGAAAAAAAAACCTGCGTCTTTGCTGGAATAGCAGAGTAATCACCCAGTTGTGTTTTTATCCGTACTTATATCTATTTTCACATTACTAAATGACAATTTAGTAGGCAAGTAGAAGCTATTAATATGTAAAGAACAGTCAGCATTTTGTGGTTGTGACATAAATAAATGGATACAATAAAAAACAAAAATTATTATGCATGAATTTGGGTCTTGTAGTGATTACTCACGTTGTGTGTCTTATTGAACAGAGTTAATCGCAGTAGATTAATAACGTCTCTGACAGCGGTTATGAAAGTTTTCTTCAGACTTTTATACAAATAAAACAAATTAGGTAATAAGTATATGGAACTGTATTAATCCCAAGGGAGATTATAGGGGAAATAGAAATAATGTGGGTTTTTTTTTTTTATAATTAATCACATGGAGATGTTAAAGGTCTGAATAAGACATATTGTAACCCAGTAAAACTTTGTCCCAGAACTCGGTGATATGCATCATATATCTCTATTCCTTTCCACTTGATTCCTCAGTGATATTGCATCAGATTCAGATCACAATACGACTGAAATTGAGACGGCAAAATCCCCCGACTCCTGAAAGAAAGATTGTTAGCCTTGTAACATGCTGCTCTCTGCGTCTCAAAAGGAGGATGTCTCTGTCCCCATACAACCATTTCCTTTCACTCATATTTTCACAGCCCGGCAACAAATGGAACTGGAGAAGATTGATCTTGGTATTGTAGCTGTTCTCTGGGAGACCTGCCTTGTCCAATTTGAGTTTTTTTTTTCCTCCCTTTTTCTGAACAGTGAAACGGTCTGGAGACTTCAAATCGAGAGGGGTGAAGCTGTTACCTGGGAAAGACAACACGAGCAAATTTGCTATAAGTAAGTCTGATGTTTCTTTACAGGTTTCTCAAGATTTTTTTTGCTGATTTTCACAAGCTTGTATATAACAACTTCAGATGGAGCCTTACAAAGCAGCATCATCTGTAATTAGGCATGTTACAACGACGTACAAAATATTAACAATACATATTATGGATCAGTTGAGCCCCACAGGCTGCAAGTAAACTACACTGTTCAGTCCAGTACAAGAGCACCGGGACAAGAAAACAATACAATGCAATACTACAGTACATGATTAGCTGAGTCTATTTCCAGGAACATTTTCTATAATCCAAGACCTTTGACCATGACATTTTGTCATAGAGAGTTTGCTGTAAATACAGTATGTATGCCCATAGAAGCAATATGTTAGATATGTTCAGGCATAAAATACTGGTCCATTGTGGCTGTTGTAGATGATGTAGTCGTATCACATAAACCGTCTTGTTTGTTTCGTCTACACAGTTTGGAAAGTTTTCAATAATTACATAGGGGAGTTCTTTGTAATACTGGGTTGGTTTGCATAAGTGCCTGCTGAGCCCCCCATTTAGGTTATTACAATTACCTGCTTGTAGTTTATTACCTCTGAGGTTGCCAGATGTTTCTTCAGGAAGAAGCATTTTTTCAAATGTTCATCAAACACCATCACAACTCACCTTTAATCCTCAAAAATCAGAGGTAATAAAAGGAACTGCAAAAGGAAGTCCATATCTGGTTACTAATACTAATACAATGTGCCCTGCCGAGGGCTAGTGAGATTCTTACAATGTCAGACCTGTGCCAATGCCCAGTATTTGTGAATATATGTACTTGTGTGCCATTTTAGTGAATTTTCATTCTGTGTCCTACTTTGACTTTGCCTTTTTTGTGACACCCCGTTTGCTGATCGCCTGACATTTGCCTAATCACTCACACTCATTTCCCCCGAATTCATTGAACCTGCATTTGTCGGCAAGTTTAGTTAATACATAATGAGTCTAGTAATCTAGTATTTGTCAATATATTGCTGCATGAACTTCCCTTTTCATTAATCAAAGTGCACATTTAATTCAATGTTAACAATATGCCTTACACTTGCCATATTCAACAGCTTAAAAAATAGCACTTGATCTAGCATACAGTATATTATTATATATATATATGTGATGAGATATGAAGTGATGAGATATGATATGAAATGAAATGAATAAAATAATTTTGTGCATGATAAATATGAACAAAGCTTTGTTATTTATATTAATTATTATAATTAACAATTAATTAAATAATAATTCATATTTAACTGCACAATTAATTAATTGCACGGCAAAAATATAGGTAAAGTTTGCATATAGCTACGCTAATGATATTCAGCTGTGAAATATTCAATATAAAGAATACCATCCTGAAACATGGGGATGGTGGCATTATAATGTGGGAGTGTTCTGCCAGAAAAAGGGCCTGGTGCAGTCTAGTAGATGGCATTATAAGAAAGTATTATCTAGAAATAATGAAGCAAGAAGAAGACTTTTTTTTTTTTTTACATTATAGAAAAGTTAAATTGCAGAGTGGCAGTGCCGGGACTTGAACCTCAACCTTCTGATCAGTAATCCAGAGTCTTAAAGGTCGAGCCATCACTAACTCCTCTGCACTTCTTTTTCTTATTTCTGTTTGGGCTTCAGTGAAAATGCCATCACTTAGACATTGCCTCACTCGGCATTTGGAAGGAAACTGGAGCCATCAGCCAAAGCGAAATGGACTCAGAGCTGTGCCTCATAGCTGGCTTTTGATTTGCTAATGAGACTCTGACAATTGTACATCTCAGACTGAAGCCTTAAACGATGACGCAGGCACTTGTTTTAAAAGCAACACTTTATTCCTAGCCGATTCTGACGGCCGAAGCAACTTTCTCACCCTTTCTGGCCCTCTAAAGACCAATATTTGATGATTTCTGCACCAGTGATGCGAACATCATAAACAAAGTGACTACAGCTTCAAATCTTGTTTATTCCCAGATAGTCCTGTGGATTATTGCCTCTAGTCTGTCTCTGTTCATAAATCTGAAGCAGAGATGTTTCCACTGTTCACCGCCTTGTTGTTTTAGGATAGTTTAACATGTGTGTTTGTTTTGACATGGTTTAAACAATGTTTAAATGAAGTTAAACCATCTAACTTGTTCTGTCAGAGGAAAAACGAGGGTTGTAACATAACTCAAAGATGTTTTCTAGTCAATTTTAATCTAATAAAAGAAACAGACAAATAAACTTTCTGATCGAGAACTAGATCTGAACTGGGACGCTTTCCTTATTCCAAACCAAACACTACAGACATACAATATCTGCTGCCATTGTGTCCCATTTTTATTCCATTAATACGATGATGATTGTCATTACAATCTACCAGTCCAAAGAATAATAAGTAATATATAGTCTACTAGACTCTAGACTAGTGATACTAGATTAATGATATGAACAAGATACTAAATTCTAATGCTAGTCAATGGTACAAACTAAAATGTTTTTATGTTTGACTCAAATAAATAGATTTCTTTTGCGCAGCTAACTTGCTATGTGTTATTGCTAACGATGGGCTACGCTTATGTCAGCAAGCTAGCATTAGTATAGCCTATTCAGCTGTAAAGTTACTTACGTAGCCAGGCTAGGCTTGTAGTAAGCAGTGAATGTTTAATATAAATGCTGAAAAATAGCAACTTTTTCATTTCATTTGTAATTAGTTTGACCTTTTGGAAAGTGTTTTCCAAAAGAGATTTCCAAATGCTTCATCTATGGTGTAATTTCCATAAATTTACTACAAAAACTGCTTGAGATTTAAAAAATGATTTGAGTTTGTATTTGAATATCAGGACTCAAGGGGAGATCTTAGATTCCCACAGTCCAAGGCAGCCAGGCGAGATTTTTGCACACAACCCAAGTACTTTGGTTCCAACCTGTTCTCAGTCCCAAGAGTTTTAGTTGAGTTTCCTCTTTGTGTTTCTTTCTACTTGATTTCCTGTACAAGCCTGTACCAAGCTGTCTCTATGAGTGTATTCACCAGATGACGTCTTGCTCTGACCTTGATCCTAGCCTAGCCTCTGATATTCCATTTGCACGTGCACAGTTTGGATTGTGTCTTCGGATTCTGTTGCTCGGTATTTTAATAAACACCTGCATAATCAAAATGTATGTCTGATATTTGAATTATATAATCTAAATGATTCCAACTCACATGTTCAAAATTCAAAATGTGGTTTTATATATATTGTTTTATCACAATTTGTACTTGTTTGTGTCCTGTATAAGACGTCTCCCCTTGTCACATATGAAACTAAACAATTCTGTCCCAATTACAAATCTGAGTAATTTATTTATAGTAAACATTTATTTACTTATTTCATTTCCACATGCGTATAATCCATACTGACTGTAATTCTCTTTTTTTTTTGCCCCTGTGAGTGGGCGTGCCTCGATCATAATAAAGTATTGAGCGCATTGATTTATCTCAAGCAGCATTGTAGCACTTCAGATCCATAATTACAACAGGATAGAGGTTTTTATTACCCTCTATTTCACAGTGGCTGCCTCGTACATGCTGAATGATGAATTATGAGGGAATGATTTTGCCTCAACACAGACTCTTTCACCAGCAAACACTCCTGCGTTAATCAGCAGGCTTCTTCATTTACCACTTTGACACCAACTGCTGCTCTAGTGCATTAGGCTTTGGAATTGGAGTATGTTTGTCTTTATAGCAAGGTTGTTGAATTCTCATTTCTGATTGGTCAGACTCGGATTGAAATTGAAATCACAGTATTAAATATATTAAAATAATGAATATACACAATAATGTTTATATGTTGATGTTTTTTGCAAAGTGTTTGTTTGCCATTTAAACAGTTAAGGAGTCTCCAGTTTCAGTGCTTTGGAACATCTGTGACTTTAGGTCCACTTTTAAGCTTCAGTAGCATGCCATGCTGTGTTTTTTTGCCTTATAAACCTCAAGAAAAAAAAGCTAAGCATAATGGTCTGCAGCAAAGCCTCCAATATAGCCTCTTTTCTCATCCCGCAGTGAATGAAGGAGGTGTGAAGCAAGTGTCCAATGACTGCTCAGACCCTGGGGAGCCGGAGAACGGCAAGCGAATTGGCAACGATTTCAGGTAAACCTAGTTTGTGTGTGTGTGTGTGTGTGTGTGCGTGTGCGTGTGCGTGTGTGTGCGTGTGCTCTCTTAGCAGATTGCGGTAAAATATAATAAAAAATTAGCAGTATTGAGAAAATATTGCACCCTGAATAATCTACACTTCTACTTTTGTTCTGTAATTGCCCTTAAATGAAAATATCCGGAAGCATCGGCGCCACGGTTGGGTTCACGTGTGATGGCGATCATGTGCTGCAGGGCTCTAAGAGCATCACCTGCCAGAGAGTGGCAGAAGTGCTTGCTGCATGGAGCGACCATCCACCCGTATGTAAAGGTGAGACTGGGGGATAGTACTGGATATCACAAATGTGACTGAATCATATAGCCACCTATGGGTTTTATATTCATGCTAAACTGCTTATTAAAACATGTACAATGTCTTATATGGTGTATATATAATTCGTTACAATGCCTGATTATTAAGTCTGTATTATAGAGCATTACTGGGGGCACATTGGGGGCAGCTGTGGGCTTGTGTTTAGGGAATCGGCCTTGTAACTGGAAGGTCTTTGGTTTAATCCCCAATACCAACAAGACATGACTTAACCTCCCTTGAGCAAGGGAACCCCCAACCACTCCCTGGAGCATACCATGGATAGGGTTGTCCACCGCTGTGGGCAAGTGTGTTTACTGCCCCCCCAACTGTGTGTTTCACTGCATGGATGGGTTCAGTTCTGCTGCATGTACAAGCACATTGGTCACTAAATGGTGCACTTTCACTCGTTTTCACATATAAGTGCTTTATTCAGGCTGTGGAAAACGACGCAACTGCAGTTCTAGCTGATCTGATCAACCTTATATCAGAGTGTGTTACCACATTCTTATGAACCTGTTACATAACCGTTTGAGTGTGTTACAGCATACTTATTAGCATCTTACTTTATGAAGGCTTTATAGACCATTATGAATGTATATGCATGTTATAATATGTTTATATTAGGTTCATGGAGTATTATTAATACTGCTGTTATAGTGCATTACAACATTACAGTGTTGTTATAATGTGGTATTTAGTCTATATGACTATATTTGTATGCAGTGCAGGCTGATGACAGGTGTTGTAAGATTTTATTTATGCTACATGACTTTAGTCTGGTTGAATGGGCTAAGACTGCTGAATCATTTTACCAGATGTTTTAATTTATTTTGCTGAACCTCACCAGCGCTACAACACACTGAGATAATTTGTTTTCTGTAAACACATTTATTACACAGAATATTATAGGCTGTCATACCCATGAGATATTTTTATTCAGTGCTCTTAATGACATGTGCGGCTGCAACTCTTGCATTTGTTTCGTTTAGTGATACATGTTAACCGTTGTTGTGTTTTTATTTATTTATTTATTTATTTTCTCAGTGAAAACGTGCGGGTCAAACCTCTACGGTCCATCTGGCACTTTTACTTCTCCTAATTTCCCCATCCAGTATGAGAGCAACTCGCAGTGTGTTTGGATAATTACCGCCAGTAACCCAAATAAGGTAACGCACTTCATTTGCATTCAACTCGACCACTGAACGCACACACACACACACACACACTTTCCCATAAGGACACTGACACTGAGTTGATATATATGATGTATGAGCTTTGTGCGTAATTATCCACTGGCTTTACACTCTGTGACTTGATTGTTCCACGTTTATGAGCACTTTAGTGTTTTTGGTAATATAGTGTTCACGGGTCATTTCGTTTCATCAGATTTAGAGAGATGGATGATGGTGCAGGATCATTCATTAAACCATGATCCCAAGTAGTCAACAACTATAAAGAGTAGGAATTCAGCTTGAGTGTTTATGGTTATCATGTATTCAGAATTAAGCTTTAGTTCTTAAGCCCAAGAAAACATGGACTTGGACCAACACACAAAGGCTGATTAACATCCTCATACACTGAAGTGCCAGAAAAACTGGTACAGATGTGAAGTCCCAGATGTGTTCGATAACATTGAGATCTGGTGACTTAGGTGTGAATGGCAAAACCCCAAACTCAGATGAGTGTTCCTCATCTAGGATTAAACTGAGAGTAAAAAAGAAAACATGAACAAAATGACCACCATGCTAAAAATAATAAGAATCATATTTTATTGTAAGAACTAACTGATCTGTGGTTTGTTCCTCATACTTCAGCAATTTGGTAATGATTACATTTTTTTATATTAATTAAATAAAAAGAGACATTGTACTTTTTATCCATGAAGAGGTAACAGTGTTTCTGTTATAATATATAAAAGTTGATGTGTTGGATGGAGGAAAAATGGGCAAATGTAAGATTCTGTGTAGATAGGGCCAGAATGTCTAAATGACTGGGTCAGAGCATTTCCCAAACAGCAGGTCTTGTAGGGTTTGTCTATAGGGTGTGTGTATAGTACAATAGTTTGGTAGTATATAAGGACAACCATTGAGAAGGTGATGGGTGCCCAAGGCTCACTGATGAGCATGGGGGGTGAAGACTAGACCATCTGGTCTGGTCCCACAAAAGATCTACTGAAGGATCTGATGCTAGTGTTTTTGGTCCCAGATACCACAGAATACCTTCAGAGCTCTTGTGGAGTCCATGTCCATGCCTTAAATGTTATGGTTGATCTAAACACACACACACAATCAGACCAATCGGAGTCTAGGATGCACCTACCGAATACATGCAGTTTTTTTCACCCAATCCTTTTATATTCTTATAATCTAATTTATTATATGACTTACTGACTTATTTCTAGTTCCCTTTTTTTTTTTTTTTAATGAATCAACACTTCTTCAACGTATACTTGAAGCTCACTGTGTACCTGTGCGCACATACTGGTATTTGATACATTTCCCCACGACTCTCTCTCCTCACGTCATTAACCATTTCCAAATAGCTGAGTTGTATATTCAATTGCTGCTAAATCTCTGTCCCTGTGGTGCCGTATGATGCAAATGGGTCCTAAATGACACAGTGAGGCGATATTGCCTCATTTATCTTAGACCGATGGAATTACCGAGTTTAAGTTTTATTGCAGTTCTCTAGCACTCATAATAGGGAAGCCATGGGCAGAACTAGTGTGTTATGACAGCATTAGCGCCATGAAGTGATTTTAAGCATGCGTATAGTGTATGTAGCTCTGGATTAACATGACCCTAAATGTAGCATGCATGTTCGTAGTCGTAGTGTGTCTGTCTCTGCGGATTGCATTCTAAACACACTCTGCAGGACAATTATGCAAAGGAGAAGCTACTAATTTGTCCCTTTAACGTCAAGTAAGGGTACGTTAGCCATAAATCATCTGCCGCTGTGTTGGCTAAATTTTTAATTGTAGCGCTGTAACACAGGTCACTCATGTAAATTAAGGCTAATTTATCGATAACATATGTTCCACCGAATTGCAAGCTCCTATTAACACGCTTATTATATTGTCAGTCATTTTTATTTGGCAATTATGGCTCAACCATGAGAAACCATCTGCAGGGGTTGTGTAATAGAAACGTGAGGTCATTTACACAGAAATATTTTATGGGATGTGTTTCCTGGCTTTCTAGGTGATCCAGATCAACTTTGAAGAGTTTGACTTGGAGCTTGGATACGATACCCTCACAATAGGAGATGGTGGAGAAGTCGGAGACTCCAGAACCATCATCCAAGTGTAAGTAGTGTTTATTAGCTAGGAGGAATATTATTAGATACAATGTATAGTATCAGCTATGCCATCTATTATAAGCAGCACACTATGTTGTTAGTCATGAGGTAACGTTATCTTATTAGCTATGAGGTATATTACTAGCTATGGGGTACTTTATTAGCTATGAGATTTTTCTAGCTATGAGGTATATTAATAGCTATAAGGTACTTATTAGCTATGAGGTATCTTACTAGCTATTGGGTGCATTATTAGCTATGAGGTATGTTACTAGCTATGGGGTATGTTTTTAGCTATTAAGTATATTACTAGCTATGAGGTACTTTATTAGCTATGAGGTATCTTACTAGCTATTGGGTGCATTATTAGCTATGAGGTATGTTACTAGCTATGGGGTATGT
>JAOVVF010000026.1:15087840-15099025 GCA_028565595.1 Duopalatinus emarginatus
ACTTTATTAGCTATGAGGTATATTACTATCTATGAGGTACTTTATTAGCTATGAGGTATATTACTATCTATGAGGTACTTTATTAGCTATGAGGTATATTACTATCTATGAGGTACTTTATTAGCTATGAGGTATATTACTATCTATGAGGTACTTTATTAGCTATGAGGTATATTACTATCTATGAGGTATATTTAAGCAATAATATACGAGTGGGAGTGCTATATTGTGAGATATTGGCACTGGTGTAACTACGGTCATAGGCAAGTGCCAAAGATCAGTACACCCGAAATGTAGTCAATTATACCACAGTATATCAGCGATTATTGATAGATTTAAGCAATAATACATGAGAGAGAGTGCTATATTGTGAGATATTGGCACTGGTGTGCTGTGGTTGTAGGCATGAGGCTGCAGGCTGATATAGCATGACCTTTGAGTGTATTATTGTGATTATATGACAGTTCTGTTATCAGCATTTATTGGTAGATTTTCGGATAAAGAGGATGAAAAATCTGCTTGTTTATCAACATTCCGTGAGGTAAAATTTTTCTATCAGACTGTCCGCTGCTAAAACGTATATAGATATATGTTAATTTGTGAGTGTGTGTGTGTGTGTAAAAAATATATTATATTTGCATTTTTTTTGTTAGTAAAATGGAAAGTTGCTGTATTTGCAATTTTCAATCACAACATATCGTTTTATTTATTTTTGACCAAGGCGACGAGTTTTTTGTTTGTTTGTTTTGTTTTTATCTCAATGCAAAGCTGACCAGTAAATTTACTTTTACACTGAGAAAAATATCAGTCGCAGAATGCAAATAAGCTGTGTGTTCCATACAGTTTTGTACACACATTACAACGTCGTTAGCTAGTGATATTTAAACAGTGTGGTCAGATCCTCAGAGCGATTGGCTGAGAGAGAGAGAGAGGATTCCGCAAAACATATAAATGGCCAATATTATGTTAGCGGGCACAAAATTAGTGTTATAGTTATATCAAAATGGCCTGCTGCTAAAACATCAGACTATAACAGTCAAGGAGCAACTTTGGTCCCAGTGCCGTTATCGTGTAATAACAGCACTCATGGAACTTCTCTCGGCCAATGAGGTTGCAGGGTCGGAACTAACTGTGGTATAATTAAGCAATAATACACAAGAGGGAGTGATATGTCAAGATATTTTGGCACTGGTGTGCTGCGGTCATAGATCAGTACACCTGTGCCAATATATCACGATATAGCACGACCCTTGAGTGTATTATTGTAATTATACCACGGTTCTGTTATCAGCGTTTATTGATAGATTTCAGGATAAGAGGACGGAAAAATACGGTCGGTTTGTTTATGAACATGAGGTAAAATAGTTCTATCAGGCAACCTGCTGCTAAATCATCTAGCATTATATGCATGGGCGTCGCCGCAATTTAATCTGAAGAGGACTCGTCCCCCTCACATTTCATAATTATCCCACATTTACCATAAAATATTTGTTCACCCGGCGCTGTTTCTGTTGCTTCGCAAAAAAATCCATTCCACTTCATCTATAGGAGAAAACGCACACCACTGAGAGTCCAATCCAACACAACTCACAATTGCCTACAACAACACACCGCATGCAAGTGAAGTGAATCTTCAGTGCACAAACAGTAAAGGTGCAGACTGCTTCACACTGAAAAAGGAAATATTAGGAGTAAGCTTTGGCTGATTTGACTTTATTAACTTTATGGCTGCAGTGTTTGGCGTTGTTAATAGGGTTACGTGTGTACCTGGTGGAGTGTGTACGCGGTCCCAGTGCCATTATTGTGCAATAACAGCATTCATGGAACGTCTCTCAGCCAATCAAATTTCAGGGTCGGAACTAACTGTGGTGGTATACTAGCTGTAAGGTATATTACTAGCAATGGGGTACATTATTAGCTATGAGGTACATTATTTTCTATGAAGTACATTATTAGATATGAGGTATATTATTATCTATGAGGATAGATATTTACTAAACCTCTCATTTTCATGTTTGCACATGAATCCTAAAAATCGTTCTTGACAAAATATACACAAGTATTAAACTATTTATATGATCTGTCAGCCTCGTGTAAACTGTTACCCTAGAAATGATAACTGGTGTGTGCATTTATATAAACCTGGTACTAATATAGTAAATTAATCAGCACTTTCTCTTCTGACCAGTCCGAATCCAGAATTCAACAGAACCGTGCTATAAGGTGCATATATCCCACAATGCAGCTGTGTATCTCATCTCTTTGTTTCTTCACCATTGTTATTATTGGCCATTTTCCAAGCCAGAATGATGTTCGGACCCATTTTTTCTTCGTCCTGCAAGGACAAAAGTCTGTGTCCTGCTAAAACAGATGCACCCGAAGCGCACTTCAAATAATTGGCTATGTAGAACCATGCGCTTAATGCCAGTGATAAAATAGCTGCTGTCAATACTGATAGGATGAAATGAAGATGTATTTTTATTCCCTCCAGCGGAAGACTTTGTTTATGTCTCGTATCACGTTACATTTGCAGCAGACTCCATCTTCATAAAAGAAACTTATGAACTCTGTTTCTGCAGGTTGACTGGCAGCTTTGTGCCTGATCTGATTGTCAGCATGACCCATCAGATGTGGCTCCATCTGCAGTCAGACGAGAGCGTGGGGTCCATCGGCTTCAAAATTAACTACAAAGGTTTGTCTTCATTATCTGTGTCATTGTAAAGCAATTTTGATGCCTTTCATTGACTCACACACTTATGACTCATCACTTTTTTTTAAAAACAGAAATTGACAAAGAAAGTTGCGGTGACCCTGGGATCCCTTTATATGGGTTCCGCGAGGGGGCGGGTTTCTCCAACGGCGACGTTCTACGCTTCGAATGTCAGTTTGGATTTGAGCTCATTGGTGAAAGAACCATTTCCTGCCAAAATAACAATCAGTGGTCAGCCAACATCCCCATCTGTATTTGTAAGTACTGCCTACTACATGATGGACAGAATCGATAGCAAAGTGCATTGATGGTAGGATCATTTTAGAGAAACTGTTTATGGAATGGGCGGAGCTGAGGTAGGGGTGGAAGATTGGCACTGCTAACAGTTGTCCACTTTAGTGCATTTAGCAGCTTTGCAGTGAGTTAGCATTGGAGTGATTCAGGCCAACTCACATTTATATACTATTTTATGTATTTAATAAAAGGTGTTATATAAAACATAATGCTTACACCTAGCTATAATAGAAGCCCTGCCCCTTCAGGTCATTGTGATCAAAGCAGGAGCACTATTGGTCGTAGACCTAAAAGTGGCAACATTAGTTAAACTTGCCTGAACTTTCCATGTGTCTCAACGCTAATTTCGCTGATTAAATCTAGTGTCAACTTGCTTTAGGGCTTGACCTGCCTGTAAAGGTAGTTGAATAAAACCAAAATCCAGACATTTCTATTTAATTCGAGGTTAAAGGCAGGTACATAACTAGATTCAGTGCTTTTATATGGGACACTCCGTGACATCAATATAACAAATGTTAAAATTAGGAGGTTTTCGAAAATTAAAAAAAATGCCCCCAAAATTTTGTAAGTGCAAATAACATTTGGGAAACATTTAGACAGAAACTCAGCTACTGTAACTTGCGTAGACAAGACGGCAGCTCAGCTGAAATCATTGATTCTGGAAGTTAAAGTGCACAACATGGCAGCTTGTGTCCATTGTAGGTGTAATACACCCGGTAGAAAATCTGTCTATCAGACTCAGGATTGCTGGTTAGAAATGAGATAAGAGCATGCCTCCCCATTGAGAAATATACCATGTTCTCTCACAAACTGCATCACTAAATGAACAGAACAAAGTGTGTGAGCTCTGCTCTTTAGATCTATTCAGTACATTTCACTGAAAAATGTGAATCTGAATTAAATAAACTGATCACGTTTCTTTATTGATTCACAGACAGCCCTGGTTTGGATCAATGCAAACAACTAAAATTGAGGCAACAATCGTAGATCACTTAGTATTGAAAAAGGATAGTCAGCTGGCATGAAAAGAAAAATGAAACTAAGACTTTAAACTGTGCAAAAAAATGTTTTGGCTAAAGAATTAAAACAGCTACATATCATATAAAGAGTGATTCATTAGCATAGTTAAAACATCAGCTTGTATAATATTTAATTATGTCAAGGAATATTGAATCATTGGCTTAAGAATCTCATCAATCATATCATCAAATATTGAATTATGAATTGAATTACACTTAAGAATTGTAATCGTATCATTTTCATAGTGGATATTGAATCAAATATTGAATCATTGGCTAAAGCATCAAAATGATGTCATATTGAATTGTAGCAAATTCATCAGTTTCATATATTGTAGAGTTTTCTTCATTTTCTTTATTAAATCAAGAGAGATCTAGTAGTAAAGTAAAAATATTAAATCCAATTATTATAATTTATAATTATAAATAGAAATTGAATAGTTAATATAGATTATAAATAGAATAGAGTAGAATAGAATAATAGAATAATTTATAATTTCCTTAAGAAATAAAATTGTATGATAGCAGCTGGAGTCAAAAGTGATTCAGTAGTATAGTCAGAACATCAACTTTATGTTAAATATTAAATCATAGTTTTTAAAATTCAGTTGTTTCATATAATATTAAGAGAAATTCAGTAATTTGTTTTAAAATTAATTAAATCAAATTAAAAAAAAAAAAGTTAAATAAAATTTTACATGTCTCACGGAATATTGAATTATTGCCTTATAAATCGAAACGATTTTATTAAATTATAGCAAATTCAGTGCTATCCTGCATTATTGCATCTTTATCTATTGCATCTTAAAAAATCGTTTCATAGTAGATTTGTTGATATAATTGGCTGATGAATCAAAATCATTTGATAATATTTCAAGAAAGATTCTAAATATTAATTAATGTATCATATTACATGAGTCATAGCAAATTTAATGGTATCACTGAATACTGGTGAATATAGTTTTTGTCTAAATCAGATTATCATAGCAGATTTGTTACAATCACCAGTTTCAGAATCAGACCTTTTTGTATCATATCCCAGCAAATTTAGAACCGATAACAAATAGGAACGTTTATAATTTAGACAAAAGGATACTGTGATTAGAAAAATGATGTCTTAACTTATAGCTGGATCAAATACCATTGAGAGGAAATGAGACTTAAACTCAAGAATGGTAAATGGCCAGTTGAGGCAGGTCTGGTATAGATATAGATAGCTGGAGAAGCCACCGCATAAACCCAGTCCTCCATCAGTTTCACTCGAGACTTTGGAACATCTAATAGCTCTTGGTTAGCAGACCATTGTGCTTTTGTTGGTGTATTAATGGATAGAAGTTCTGAGAGGCTTTCAAAACCTTAAAAACAAGTAACAATCGATTCTTGGAAGCTAGTGGATGAAGGCCAGTGCTGGAGAAGTGCCTGCAATTATCGAGCTACAGCATTGTCACAACTACTTGAAATGTTCTCGTGTTCTTTTGACTTTACTGATTCTTCCTTTCCATCCTCCTCTTCTTTAGTCCCGTGTCTGTCCAACTTTACGGCCCCCGCTGGGACCGTCCTGTCCCCGGATTACCCAGAAGGCTATGGCAACAATTTGAACTGCGTGTGGCTAATTATCGCAGAGCCGGGAAGTCGCATTCAACTGGCCTTCAATGACTTCGATCTGGAGCCACCCTACGACTTCCTCACGGTGCGGGACGGTGAGTTACTGGGCCGCTTCACTGGAGCCGAGGTGCCATCACACCTCACCAGTAACTCCAACGTTCTGCAGCTGGAGTTCCAGGCTGATCACTCCATGTCCGGCCGGGGCTTCAACATCTCCTACAGCAGTGAGTAAACCTGTATAGTCACGTCATCCTGTGGCTTAGAGCAAACTCTAGTGTTATCCTTAAGTCAGCATTTTCACAGGGGATTATCTGTATATATATAATATTATTTCCCTTGAGATGTTCTAAAGCATTTACTGGGGCATGTGCCATTTTTCCTTCAGCATAATCAACTTAATCCTATATGTTTCATTTTATTTAACACAGCTGAGTATTCCTCAAGCATATGGAGATTAAATGGAGGGCTATAATAAGGATAAAGAAAAGTATAAAGATGAAATGTCAGCAAAAAAAAATGTGAAACTAAGGAACTACTATGACTTTAAACATAATCAGTTTGCAATTAAGTGTTTTTTTTTTATTATGTGTTTTCCATCCAGTGCTGCTTCTTTTTCTCTTTCCCACTTAGTGGTTCATCATAAATGCGGTTTCGTGTCCACTGGGAAAGACAAAACTCCAGTGTTATAGATACAAGCCTAAAGAGCAGCAACTAGTGGAATTTAGCCCAAAACTATAACAAGAACATTGAGTCCAATATCTGTGTCAGTATTTACACTGGGAATTTTTCTGCGTTCAGAATCGGATTATGTACAGTCTGATGTTGATTTTCTGGGCTCTGTATTCATATTATGCAACCCTGTGGCTCCAGAGCTTGCAGGTATTTCTTCACTAGGATCCTCTAAGCCTTTAAACACAAGATCGTTCCATAAAACAAAAACAAGCAAACAAAATAATCAGGTATAGAAAAAAGGACCGGAATTAGCTGGTGTTCAGACCAGTGACCATTTACATTTATCTAATTTTATACACTGAGCAGTGTATAATGACAGCTCGGTGGCAATAGAATTTGATGTCCAACATCTTTAATCCTAAACTACCACTATCGTGGCTGGCCGATCAGTCTTTTGTGTCTCATTGTGCACCAACCAAATTTACACTCAATCACACACAAAGAAAACACTTGCAAGACCGGAGTAAACCATGGAGAAACAACTCTCAATGAGACGAAATTCACAATGACAAATTTAATGAAATTTAAACACCTAGCCAGAGCAAAGAGACAGAAACGTTGCAGTATTCCTTTCATTTCTGGTTAAGAAAACCTACAGAAATGTGTATGTTTGCTGTCAATTATAGTTCTTAGAAAGAATCTGTTTTTGGAAGTAGGCAAAATCAGAATCAGCCTAGAAAACAGTAATAGTAATCTAATAGTGATCTAATAGTCAACACTATACTGAATTTAAATAAAAAAATATTCACAACACAACTTTAATGCTTTTCTGTCTTTGGTGGTTTATTTAGCATTCGGACACAACGAATGTCCCGACCCCGGCGTCCCCATGAACGCAAAGCGCTTCGGAAATAATTTCCAGCTGGGCAGCTCCATATCAGTGGTGTGTGAAGAAGGCTTCATAAAGACACAAGGCTCGGACACTATCGTGTGTGAGCTGGCAGAAGGCGGAGTCATGTGGAGCGGATTGATTCCCAAATGTGAAGGTAAAAACAAAAAAGAAAAAGGTGAACAAATTTACACACGTTTCAGACTTCAGCTTTAACTAGTCCTGTTCCAATTAGTGGTGGTGGAGTAAAGCTGAGGACAAGGCGTGTAAATCTGCTGCTCATTAGAAGCTGCAGGTTCTCAGTAAATTGTCAGAATGTCCGGCTGACTCTGCAGTAATTGGTGGAGGAGAAAAACGCAAAACCTGCAAATGGAAGCTTCCATGAAGGAGATGAAGTCTCTCAGACACACACACACACATACACACACACACACACACACACACACACACACACACACAGTCACCTTGTCTTTGTTCTAAGCAACATAGTGTATCACATCGGTTTTAATGCATTTTTAATGACGCCCCCTGTCCAGTCCTTCCAGACAAGAGTTCTCTCTCTGTCTCTCTCTCTCTCTCTCTTTCTCTCTCTCTCTTTCTCTCTCTCTCTCTCTCTCTTTCTCTCTCTCTCTCTTTCTTTCTCATTTTATTACTTTTAATCACATTGTATCCTTTTCCTTGGTCTCTTCTTTCTTTTTTCATTCTTTCTTTTTCTTTCTTTCTTTTATCTTGTCTAATTATTCGTCTTCTTTTGCTACTTTTTTCACTGTTCTGTCTCCTTCTCCACCCTCACTGTCCCTTCTCTTTTCTTTTGACATTTCTTCCACCCACCACTCTGATGTCCAGCTCCATGTGGTGGTCACCTCACCGCCCCGGTTGGACTGATCCTGTCTCCAGGGTGGCCTGGTTATTATAAAGACTCTCTGAGCTGCGAGTGGGTGATCGAGGCCGAGCCGGGACACTCCATCAAGCTCAACTTTGAGAGGTGAGTCCACAGAGGACGGGCCGCGTCTCAAATGGCACTCACACAGTCGTATGTTAGCTAGAAGCCTCGGACACTGGCTTTAAATCACAATAAGAGGAAACTGAAGCTGCATTAAAGCCTGGATCAGTATTTACAGCTCCACACATGAACTGAGACACTGAAGGGCCTTTCTCTCTCTCTGTCTCTCGCTCTCTCTCTCTCTCTTTCTCACTCTCTTTTTTTCAGCATTCTATTATTTATGGATTAGTTATGGGGGATGGTGGGGGATTAGGTGCCTTGCTCAAGGACGCTTCAGTCATGTGTTGTCCATTGCGGGGATCAAACCAGGGACCTTCTGGGTGCCGCCGTGAGCCTCCTTTCTGACAAGTTACTCTTGATCATGTCTTGGTTTGGTGGTTTCCAACAGGCTTGGGTGTATGGGTGTAACTTGTCAGAAAGAAAGCTAAACAAAGGCTATACCAGCTAAACAAACCCCATATCATTACGGAGCCACCACCAATCTGTACCAGTTTTTTGTCACTTCAGTGTATGGTAGAAGAGTTTTGTTTCTCTTAATAACTTAATGACTTTATTACTGTTATGTAAAATAAGTCCAAACTTTCTGACCAATCAGAATCCAGTGTTCAGCACTGTGCTGTCACTCCTGGCACCCAGAGTCAGTACTTAAAAAAGGTTTATAAAAAGTGTCACGGTTAGCAGGAGGTGTTTTGCTAACACTATAAATGTGCTGGTGTGTGTGTGGAGGAGTTTTAATCCCAATTCTGCTACGGTCGGCCGGCTTTATTGCATTAGCATTAACACAGCAACCTTTCCTGTGGGGTAAGCCGAAGAATTGTTTAAGATCTACGAGACTCTGGGGGCCTGTATATACCCCCGAGTCATATCAAGATGTTAAGTGGGAGGGTTTAGGAGCTGTTTTTGACATGTCATGATTTAGATCTCTTGCTGTTTAGAGGATGGAAGTGTAGAATATGTTGTTTTTATTCTTGGTAACTTGGAAACTGTTTCCTTCAGGTTCCAGACCGAGCTCAATTACGACTTTCTGGAGATCCACGACGGCCCCAACCTGCTCTCGCCGCTCATCGTGTCTCTGAACGGCACTCAGGTCCCTCACTTCCTGTTCAGCAGCACCAACTTTCTGTATCTGCTCTTCACTACGGACAGCAGTCGCTCCAACAGTGGCTTCAAGCTCTTCTATGAGAGTAAGTCGGAGGGATTCGTTCAGCTGAGAGCCTGAATTCTAGTCTAATCTCATGTCCTTTTGATGTCCTTTCCATTTGATTTTTAAAAAAATAATAATTATTTTTTATTAGATTAGACTGGAATTGAATTGGTTTTGTTAGTCAGTGGTCCATGTTTTATATAATTCCCCGTGTTTTAACATTGAGTATAACAGTGCACATGCCAGGCACTTGGGGCATTACCAGGACACTGAGTACGTAATCTTTAGGCTCCAAATAATGAATATTAATAAGGAAAAACAATGTTTCATGTGTTTTTATTATAGTAATTTAAAAAACACCTTTTCCAAAAAATGTTTTTGGACATCACTATTTTATAAATTAATAAATGAATGAATGATAACAGCAATGAATATGTCAAAACATTCTCCTGTTATCAGCCACATCCGCTACTAATTAAACTACATTTCCAGTTGTAACATGTTCTGGCTTTGCTGTTTATGATGAAAATATATAAATCAGTCAGACAGATATGCAAATGAATAAATCTGTGGATCACATTAAACTATTTAAGCTTGTATCAGTTTGTTTAACTGCGCTCGTGTGTACCAGCTGGTGTCTCATTTAAAACTTAGCTAGTGAGTACGCTCAGCATGGAAGCTCATGTCCATCAATTTTACAGTTTTATTTTCAAATTAACAAAGAAGATTTAGCTGCTTTATGAGCGTCACTGTCCTGATTGGCTGATATCTCCACAGAGATGAATATACTGTAATTAGATTGGTTCTAATATAAATCCCAGTGTCTGTCCTTTTTCTTTCTAGTTGCACTTACCTACACTTCATCTTTCTTTTCTGTCTCCCTCCCTTCCCCTGTCTACTCTGTCTCCATTACTCTCTTCCAAATCTTTTCCTGCTACTTTCGTTATCTCTGAATCTCTCTCCTTCTTCTACTTTTTTGAAATCTCTTGAACCTGTATGTTATCTGTCTCTTGATTAAATTCGGGCTACCTTTATTGGCACAGCGATATTAAGTTACAGTATTGTCCATGTCAGACATCAGTCCATTAATCTCGAGCTCTCCTGTTTGCTCCAGGCGTCACTCTGGACACACAGTCCTGTCTGGATCCCGGTGTTCCGGTGAACGGGGCGCGTTACGGTCACGATCTGTCCATCGGCTCGATTCTGAGGTTCTCGTGCGATCCAGGCTACCGGCTGAGTCACAACGAGCCGCTGGTGTGTGAGAGGAACCACTGGTGGAGTCACCCCCTCCCAAGCTGTGATGGTACGACCCTGTACTTCCCTCTTCCACACTAATTAATGGCGTTAATTAAAATAGTCTCAGTTCCTTATTTAAATAACAATGACCAAACATTTTTCCCCTAAAATGTTGGTTTTCGACTCGCCGTGCATCCAAGCTCATTAAAAATTATGAAACAGCTTTGCATGTGTATCTTGTAGTCCGTGGGTCGCTACCAGTGATGCATCGAGTCTGGCAACTTTCCCTTATCGCTTCCCAAAGCAGCCTGTTCCACAGGTCTGAGATGTCAGGCTTATTTAGTTGTAATGACTTTATGTAATTATGGAGGGATAAAAAATGGACAGTAATATTTTGGAGAGGATGTAATGGCACCACAGGGCAGGGAGCCTGCTGCTGGATCACTGCATGCAGCATTACGCTGGTGTTGTTTTGCTATTATTTGTAGCACTGTTGTGCATGAATGTGTTTGTTTGTGTGATTGTTTATTTAACTTCAGGCCAGAATATAATATAATATACATTTAAGAAGATACAATTAAAGGATCAAAAGCAATGGTCGGAAACATATTTG
>JAOVVF010000026.1:15106376-15117779 GCA_028565595.1 Duopalatinus emarginatus
CCTGCACCTTTTGACCGAAGTAGGCGTGGAGGGTCGTAAGAAACTAGCAGTTCGCTAAGGTACTGTGGCGCGAGACCTCCAGGCTTTCTGCAGGTCTTCATAATGCACAGTTGTGTCTTATGTGGTAATTTGCATGTATACATGGATCTGTGTCACTTGGCATAAATGATTGTTTCTAGTTTTTCTTGAATTGCACGTGTGTCACTCTAAGAAACACTCTCAGCCGTACTTCCTCATTTGCGTTTTGCTTTTGGTTTTTGATTATTATTTTTTTGGCTATGACGTGATTTTAGCTTCAGTTCTGCTGTTTGTTTAATGACAAAACTAACATATTAGAACATTAAAGCTGTGATTTGCCGCTGCACCACTCCGAGATCTTCTGTAATAGTAAATGAATCAAAACTTTCTGACCAATCACAATCAGGAATTAAACAGCACCTGACACCCACCTTAGCCCCTTTGACCAAAAACCATTCCCAAAATTCCCTGTGCAATAAGGGATAATGGAGTTCAGTGAGGTCAAGGAGATGAGTCTCACTCAATTTTTTTCTCTCTCTCACTTATTAGTCTCTCCCACACTCCCTCAGTCTCTCACCTCAAATCCGAGTAATGGAAAATATCACCTCAGTTAATTTTCGTTCCTTAATTAAGTTATTCATTTCATTATCAACTTGGACTCACATGTAATACAACCCTTCTGTCTTGTGCCTGATTTGCTTTGCTTGGAATTATAGGTCCATCTTCAGCATTAGCTGCGGCCGTTGCCTCACTATTTAAAACTTTGAGAAGTTGTTAGCGTTAATTTTAGCCATTGTTCTGGATCGTGATAAACCTGTGGTTGGGGTTGACCTGTTCCGCATGAACTCGGTGTTTAATTTGTATGTTGTTTCTTTTCTAGCCCTGTCTCTACCCCGTCATATCATTGGTGCTACCCGATTGTGTTCACCTGTTCCGTGTTAGCGCAATAATTAGTTTGTCTGTTAAGACCCTGCTGTAACCTTGACTGTGTTCAAATGGCATACTACTATACTGCATACTACACTAGTATATACTGCCTACTGCCTATACTAGAATATCTGACCGGAGTAGTACTTCATCCAGGTAGCTGTAGTACACTACAGAGCTCAGGTTGGTCGCATACTGCATACTACATACTACTTTTAGGCAGATTTAGTATGCGTAGTAGTATGTAGTATGCCATTTCAAATACAGCCGTTGTCTCCTGTGGGACAAAATGGCTTTTGTATGATAAATCCAAGCCATCTTCTCATTTTTCATGTTTCTTGTTTTGGTTTTGACCCAGCTCAAGTTTTTTTATTTTTGTACTATAGATCACCCTATACTATAGATTCTTGCCCTTAAGGAAATGAAGCACATTTTGATTTTATACATTTGACTCCCACCTTCAACAACCATCCATTTCAGTCAGTATTAAATAATATTCCACTCTTGATAGTTGTACAACTGCATCAGGTTTCACATCTCTGTGCAAAAATACCTGCATTTCCTCCACGGCTGTTTCCTCAGGCAGGGTCATGGTTCGTCCTTACTCGCTCGAGCTGATTAGTTTTTGGATGGGCCTCTTAGATAAAAATATTGATTTGACCGAGGGAATATGACAAGGTAAGAAAGCATGCTGAAACGGAGCCAGGTACACCTGAAAGTTTGAAATAATCGAATAGCTTGGCAGAGTTATTGTAACTGTATATGAAACTGATTAGAGTGGCCTTCAAGATGAAAAAACCCTGATTAAACTTGATTTCACCCTCTCCAGTGTTGGGGCAAGTCTATTAACATATTTGCCACTATAGAGAATTACATACAGTATATCTGTATATCACTGTACTGGTGGCACTGCTGCCAAGTTTCGTTCCCAGGATACTTTCTGTATGGAGTTGGTTATTCTCCTTGTGTCCGTGTTGGTTTCCTCCATGTTCTTCAAACAGTTTAAAGCCATGCAGTCAGGCAAATTGACCCTAGGTGTGTGTTTAAGAATGTGTCTGTCTGTCTGAATGGACTGAAAAAGAGCTGGAGACTTGTTTAGGGTGTTTCCCCACTTTCTGGCCAGTTAGTGCTAGGATAGACTTCAGCACAACCTTTAAATAAATGCAAATAAGATCAAATCTGTTAAGCACCTCATGATCATATGATCACCGTATCACTGATGACAGCTGCATGAATTTTAAAGAAATCAGCTTCAGCCTTTCATCCTATGGTGCCATGCAATTCTGTATATGTGTTCAGTACATCAACTGGTACAGGCAAGCCTATTATGCTGGCCTATGCTGGCTCCATATTGGTATAGGGTTTGTTTAGCTGGCATTCCATGGGACCCCTGGTACATCTGCAAAGTTCTCTGACCTGACAACACATTGTGCTTCATTTCTTACGAGTTAGAAAAATGCACCGACATGCCAAATTATGGTTCGAGGAGCACTCATCTGAGTTTGGCGTTTTGTCCTTCACACCTAAGTGACTATATCTCACAGAAACTGAACACATTAGGGATGCCGTGCAACGTGCTGTGGAACACAGAAATCGTACACCTTAGAATACAACAGGCTTGTGGACCGTTCTGCAGAAAGTCTGATGTTCATTGACTACAGAATATTTCTGCAAGCTTGTAGAGCCCAAGTCCTACCAAGTATAAGCCTGATGTGTCGGTTTTTCTAGCATAGTCTGATGTGGCTCCCAAAAATGTCTTTAAAAGACAGTGGTGTTAGCGTTGCTAGCATTTTTTTTTTGATAACAACTGTTGGCGGCTTTCTAACTGTTACAGAAGCTGCATTTCCATACTTGCAGCTCATCATGTCCACTTTACATTAAGGGATCGAATGGGATATCATAATGTTCTTATAAAATGTTGCCCTAAGTGTTCTTCCACCACACCGAAACAGATTTATATCTATAAACCAAACATTTTCCCTCTATTTCTCTCTAGACATGGTACACAAATTCCATAAGACCATTATGAGCAGTCATAACAGCGCACCATTCCGTACTGCTCATTTTGACGACGCCTATTGAAATACTTTCGCTGTTGAATTTCTCTGTTTAATTCTATTACCACGTGGCAGAATGTGAGGCGAGATTCATTACAACCCATTTCTGTGATGCTTTTCCTCTGGGACATCAACTCCTGATGGACCTGGTGGAGCTCGTCTCACTCACACCTTTCCTAATGAGTCAATTAGGCATGCCGCTCGCTCGTTAAGCTCTGATTAACTCATAATGGCTCGAATGATATTATTTGTGTCCCTATTTATTACAATTACTTGTACAAAGGACATCCTGTTTGATGGTAATTTATAATTATAAACACTGGAAACTTCTTGTCAGGGATGGGTATGCAATGGGGATGTTCACCGTAATATATTTCTGGAATCTTACTACGCCAGGCATCTTATCTTTCTCAAGGTCACATGACTTGATGCTTGATACTATCAAGTCGGTATTCCCTGTTCTTGAGTAGAGTCAAGCAAGTGGCTTAAATAAAAGTGAATCCAAATTACTAAATAATGTTGACACTAATGATTGGTTCACAATAGACACTAATGATTGGTTCACAGGTTTTGGGGTATTGTTCTGATTGGACGCATGCCTAGAGCTTGTACGCCACACGTATTAGGCACCAAATGAGTAAGTACTGATTACGTTCTGCGCATGCTCCAGGTGGATGAGTAAAGCAGAGCCTGCAATGGATAAGGATGGGGCAAGGTTAGGAGATAAGAAAAGGTTCGGACATATTAACCTGAGGGCAGCTGCACAAACATATGCAAGACAAAATACCCAACATACTTGAAGGCTCAAGGCTTCTTCCACCTGACATATCTTGGACTTTCACTTTGCCATCACTGCCTCTGGTTTCCCATTACGAATAAAATTTATAGAAATGTACAATTTGTATTTTGATATTGTAAGATCAAATACTAAAAATGTTCTCATTTAGAAAGCTGAAGGACCTGTCATTTTGGAGATGCTGCTGCTGACTAGTCAGGTCTGATCCCACAGATGATCCTCTAAAGGATCTGTTGCTGACAGAACACCTTCAGAGGTTTCGTAAAGTCAGTGCCTCAGCTGTTTTCGTGGTTGTTTTGGCTGGTGGTGTTAATATTATGACTGATCGTGTGTATGTAGGTTTCTGTTTATGTTTGCAGAAATTCGGAGCACAATAAACCCAAATGAAATTGAAACGACATCACAAAATTCATAGTGATAGCAAATGGAGTTCAGCTAACAAGACAACCACAAGCTGCTTTATACACGGAGGCACACTTTCTATAAAGCTACTTTGGGACAATGTCCATTGTTGAAGGCTCTATATAAATAAAATTGAATTAAAGTTTTGTATTTGTAGTTTATTTTGAACCTGAACCCGTACTTCATTTGTGCTTTAACAGAAATAAACTGACTACACATTAGTGAGAAAGTCCCGATATCAAGCCTGCCTTTAGGTTTACAAATTTTCAATGTTATTCCTTCTTGCTTCTGGGCATTACCATGGTTAAAGTAATAACCTTAGAAAAAGCCTCCTCTTCACACTACTTGTTAAGGCTATTTCTTTAGTCATGGGAATAACCTTGAATTTTGGACCGTAAATTTCTCCCAATATTAGAAACCCAATATTAGCACTGACTTAATTCAGCACAAACACAAACGGTCTTGAGCACCTAATTCACAGCAGACATGCTTGTGAAGCATTTTTAGACACATATTTGAAGCACTCGGAACAAACAGGCTGTCTTTTAACCCATGTTTCAGTCCACAGCGCCATGGAAAATGCCCGACCACACTTTCCGTACACAGCATTTCTTATTAAATTTTATAAGTGCAAGTAAAAGAATCATAAATAAAGTAAATTCTCTTGCTTTCACTTTTTGTGTAATCTGCAATGGTATTGTTTTTGCACAGTGTGTACCTGCACAGCAAGTTGTTTTACTATAATGGTGCTCATGGGTTGCCAGAAAATCTGCATATGCTGTTTATTTATTCTCCTGGCGTCGTGAATTTTCAGTGAACTGTATTTAATTACAGCTGGACCAGTCTCTCAGGTCAGATCTCTAGCCTCGGAGAGAATGAAGCAGGTTGACTGACATTGCAGTGAATCACCAACACAAGAACTGTTTCTGCTATCTTGTTTACTCATACACAGCTATTGACTTTTTAATATTTAAACACATTCTGTGATTTTATTTGATTATAATTATTTTTTAATCCACTGACTGCAGTCTCATCATTTTGGATTCTTTACGATTCGAAGCTTGAGGGCAAAAAATTGTACAAAAGATACCAGATACATTGTATCTCATGATTGAAATCAGACTGATCTTTATCTTTAGCTGTCCTCAGGCCTGTGTTGTCACTGCCGTACATGTAGCTATTAGTTTTGTTGCTAAAATTAGCCACAGTTTCGAGTCTGAAGAGTGAAACAAGCCTAAGGTATTGGACATTCATGCTTACCTACATTTTCTCTTTTTTTCTGGTGTGAAAAATGACATTGACTCTTAATTATTAACATTCATTCTGTTAAATATTATTTCTTTAGAGCTTTTGACAATGGACATTGTCTCTAAGCAACTTTACCGAAATATAAATTTTATAAAAATATAACATTTATATTAATTTTATCCATAATGAGATTTAAAATTGATCCAGAATGGAGGCTTATGAAATCAAAGCTCAAATTTCACCTAAAAAATTTCAGCACCAAGCAATGGCAGAAAGTCTATATAGCTCAGGCCACAGTGTGAGCTCAAAATTTGCTAAATGTTACACTGTAAAAAAGCAAACTAAGGAATTGTTCTCTGAACAAATGTAAAAATGTCAATTGAAAAGTTAAGTAGGTGGACTTCATATATTATAGTATTTATATTTTATAGTATATTTTATATTTTTATAATTATGCTATTTATATTATATATTATAATATATTATATATATACTATACTATATATTATATATAGAGAACTATATTATTATTATATTATACTTATTTTCTTGTGCAGCTGACACAAACTGTCTTTTAAATGTGCTATATATATAAAGGTGACTTGACTTGACTATATTATATATTATCAGGCATACTATAAGTAATTTTGTCTAATTCTGATGTTTTTTTTTTAAACGCTAGCTAGATACCTAGATTTAAATATTACATCCTTATAAGAGGAAATGGGTTTATTGTAGCCCATCTTGTTTAATACATTAATAATACTTTATTAATACATAACACATTAATACATACTTTATTAATGATCAATTTATTTCATGTTTTGTCAAATAGGTTGTTATTAAACAAAAAAAGATTATATCTATTTAGCTGAAAATATAATTTAACAATTTTGAAAACTTCCTTTCCTTCTAAAACTAACTCTATTTTAATTATATTAAATGGTGCTCATTGTCTCAAAGCAGCTTTACAAAAATATTAAAACTGGATATAAATTTTACATTTATATGAATTTCATTAGTAAATATAAAAGAGTAGAGGGAGAAACCTCACCATCTGAGTGACATCTAATTGTGTTATAAGTAATTCCTTCTATAACTGTCTGCTATATAGAAAAAAATGCACATATGTCACCCGAACATTATAAGTCTATTTAGTTATGAACTGCTCACTGATGGAATGTAAAACTGTTCATGGGGAGTCCAAGCCATTATAGGAAAAAAAATGAATAACCTGACATAAAGAGGTCCGCAGACATTTTCACAATTAGCTTAATTTACTGCTTCTTCTTTATCTCCTTTCCATCGTAGTATGAACTCTGTGAAGCCCAAAATCTTTCAATATTTTTCTTTTCTACAGTCATTTACACTTACAAGATTTTCCAGACACCCTTATCTAGTGCGATGTTGTGGTGGGATTTGAACTAGCAACCTTCTGATCAGACATCTAATGTCTTTACCACTGAGATTGCTGTATTATTTTTTTTAAGAACATGAACTCCATATCTGTCATATGACAGTACAGCATCATACGATGCTCTACTTTTCTTTTCATCCCTTAACTTTGTGTAAGATGCAGCTGAAACTTTTACATTTAATCAGTATTGCATATGATTTCTGAGCATACTCTATCAATCTCAGTAGCTTTTAAGTTATTCACCATCTCCAACATTTGTCTATGGCTCTAAAGTCACACACTCTAGAAGACAGAACGGTCCCTTCGGTACCTCTCATCACAGTTCTGTCTGAGAAGGTTCGCTTAAAGAATAAATGCAAATCCAAAAGCTGTTGAAATTATAAGTGGACACATTCATGGCACACTTTTCTTCTAACCATAGAACCACCTGGGTAATACTGTCCCATATTTCAGTGCACTCCTATGCTCTGCATGTCTGCACATCATATCCATCTCCAAAGGCATCCATGAGATGCTTATAGCTATTGGAATTCCCGAAAGTCCCAAAAGAATTTCCCAAAAGTCTGCCGACTCTGTAGAGAGTCTGTAGAGACTATACATGTGAGGCGGTTTAGAAACTGTGAATCCTGAAACCTTTTGCATACGACAAAAAAACCTTCAGCTCTATAGATCTGTGCATTACATAACCATAAATCTTTTTGGTGCATCTGATCTAACATTGGATTTCTGATAAGTAGTCACATTTAACTGAGCTGAGAAAGTTATTTGCTATTCTTTCATTTGTTGCTATTGTTTTTTTTCTTTCTGTAGTCTTTTCTTCTTTTCGTGTTTTTTTTATTACGTTGGTCAGCAAGTCATGAAACTTCCTATATGTGGAAAAATATACTGATACGGCCAATAATACCCTCTGCTCCCTGCAGACAGAGTACATATTTAGGTATGGAACACGGTGCATATTTAAGTTTGACTGAAGTATGTATTTAAGTATGGATAGAGTATGTATTTAAATGTGGATAAAGCATGTAGCATGTATTAATGTAGGGATGGAGTGAAGAGTTATCATGTCAGGCAGAAAGGCGAACAGAAAACAAGAGGTCTGTGATAAATTAATGTTTAATGTATCTACATTAGACAGAATATCTGTAGGTTTTCTACTGGAAGCCTCATCAGTGGAGTGTATTGTTATATATATATAGTGCCCTATAGGTGCCTTCACAAGGGAATAAATTTGACATCCCCTTTGTAATTAAAAACCTGGTGAAGTGCCCTCTCAGATGACCTTCCAAGTAAGAAAACATGATTCAGTGCCCTCCTGGGACAGGCTTTCCCAAAGTTGGTGTCATCTTACGTGTAATATACATCAGCGGTTCTCAACCTTTTGCAAGCTGGGCCTCCCCAAAGCTAGTTCATTGCAGTTGCCACCCTACTACACCACCTTGCATAGGTAGGTAGGTAGATAGATAGATGGATGGATGGATGGATGGATGGATAGATAGATAGATAGACTATTTTTTAGGTCCACACTATTATTATTATTATTATTATTATTATCATCAGTAGCGGTAGGTAGACCTATCATCATTACTAGGCTATTGTTATAACTGCCAGTAGCATCAGACTTCTAATGTGAATCTGCAGACATTATTATTATTATTATTATTATTATTATTATTATTATTATTATTATGAGTAGTGGTAACTATGAGGTTACATGTTTTGCTGTTATTATTGAATTCAATCAGTTTAAAATCATTCTGAAACAGCTGCCTATAAAGAATTGTTTTAGGGTCATTTACACAAATGGCCATGGGAACTTTAAAGCTTGGTGTGAATTGCTTTTTTTTTAATCAATGTAAGTGGGGTTAGCTTTTAGCTACCTTAGCCTATGATTACAGATTACAAAGGTATGACTTCCGACAGCTAGTCCTACACTATACATACAGACATTACATACAGACATTATTTGTTGACAATCTGCTGCTTATATATCAGCAATATATTCATTTTGGAGTGAAACATTACATTTTTTTCTTGTGATGTTGAGGGGAATTAATTCTAATCACATCAAAAGGGCTAATGGTAACACCAGAGAAAGTAAATCACACTGCAAATTAAAATTTATCTGCGAATTCCCCAAATATCCAGCAAAATGAATGAACTGACATCAGGACTCTGTTTCTGTACCATAAACCCATGGGAAAACCATGGTAATCATAGTTAGCATACATATAAAATGTTGTAGGCGGTGTCATTTTAATGGATGTGTTTTGTGATTTTGCAGCTCATTTTTAATTTGCACTTCACAGCATATGTGATGCAATTATATCACACAGTGCATAGTCCATACAGTACAATTATAATAGATTATAATAAAAAAAAATGATATTTGCTCAACCTTAGACATAGACAGCACAGACAGTGAGATATTATAGCACAGTAATCAATTTCCTAATAATGTAATGTTAAATTGAAATAAATCAAGGATGAAAACTATTATGTCATTATAGGTTTTGGCGCGTTAGTGGGGCCCCGTGTTATGCACTAGATGCCCTTTTTATTTTTTCGCCCCTGCCCTTTAAAAAGTCAGCCACTGCCCTATTAATACTTAAAAGACGTACTCTGTCTGTACTTAAATGCATAGTCTATCCATACTTAAATACTCGCTCAATCCATACTTAAATATGTGCTGAATCTGTACTTAAATACATACTCTATTCGTACTTAAATATGTACTCTATCCATACTTATACATACCCTATCTTTACTTAAATACATACCCTATCTGAACTTAAATGTGTAACCTATCCGTATTTAAATGTATAGTCTAGCCATACTTAAATGCAAACTTCCGTATTTAAATACATACTCTATCTATTCTCTAGGTGGAAAATAATATTCTCCACATTTAAAGAACATTTTGTCAAATTATAGCCAACAATGGACTCTGCTGGAGCAGCTGCATTTACTGACTCGAAACAGTGGTAGCATACATTCCTTTAATTTTTCTCTACCTTTTATTTCTGTCCCACTACCACTAATAATAAAAGACTCAAGGAGACTTGAGTCTCTTTTCATTTTCTTTTTTTCTAACTTCACCACAGGCATTCAGAAGACTTCTTTGATTCTCTCCTCTGTGATATCACAACAAGTTTCACACTTACGACATCTGTAGTAAATGCCATTGACCCTCTGTCACCTCAGCCCAGGCTCCAGAATTCTTCTGCTGAATTCCGATTGGCACATTATCCACCTTCAGTACTTTGTTGTACACTTCAGCTATCCGGATCATTTAAAGTCAGCAGTGCTACGAAGACTGACTTCTTCAGAATCAGTTCGGGACCGATCTGAAAAGGAAATAGTGTCGAAGTTAGTATTAGAGTATATTGTTAGTATTTTTTAAGTCACCTTCACAGTTGGTTGTTGGTTTGTAGTGGCGACTTTCATTTCTGGCATGACTGGTTGGTACGTCAGTCTAATACTTGGTAGGTCCCCCATAGAGCATGGACTCCACAAGCTTGTGGAAATCTTTTGTAGGAAATAAACACAATACTTCCTGCAGAGATTTGGTGACTTGGGTGTCAATGGCAAAACCCCGAACTCAGATGGGTGTTCCTATAACCATAATTTGGTGTCTTTAGACTTGTGTGGTGGTGCATTGTCCTGTTGGAGAAGTCCAAACCCATCGGAATGAATACAGGACATTAATAATGCAAAAACATTTGTAGATCTACCAGTGGTCCCATGGAAGGCCAGAGAAACAAACCCTATACCATGATGAAGCTTTCATAGATGTCTAGCTCTTTATATACAGTATGCACTGGCAGACACAACCGATGATGTGCATAGGTGGCATTGCTATGTATTTATCATAGGCTCGTCTGTACCAAGTTTCCTGGCACTTCAGTGTACAGCATTTTTTTTTCCCTGTAGTCTTGATTAAAAATGTCACATACAGGACATATAGACTGCTTATTGTTTGGAAAAGAATCCCAAAATCTAAATAGTTACTTTACGAATGTGATTTAATCTTTATTTTTTTGCTTTTTTTTTTTTAGGACTTGGACTTTTGTAGAACTAAGCACAACAGCATTACCAAAGCCGCTAACAAAATACCTACACAATCCTAGGATTAAGCGGGAAGAAAAGTTAGGGGTGATTGCTTTCTAGTCCAGAATGTAGATTCATGTAGCCTGGACAAACAGGCTGGATTATTTACTCAATCATTTTTCCATTTTGAGGAGAATCAGAAAGCAGACTTAGCACAAATGACCAAAAGGACAAACTGGATGATCATAGCGTCATTCCTCAACTGTACCAGTTTCATTATACCCTGACCAGCCATAGCATAATAACTGCCTGCCTCAGTCACCACCAAAACAGCTCTGATCCTTCAAGCCATGGACTCCACAAGACCACTGTGGTATCTGTGGCACCAAGATCCTTCTGTGGATCTTCTGCAGGATCAATTCAATTCAATTCAATTTTATTTGTATAGCGCCTTTAACAATGAACATTGTCTCAAAGCAGCTTTACAGAAA